>WNWK01007742.1:12500-87500 GCA_009830355.1 Cherax destructor
TGGAACCAAGGTCTGGTGTGTCATCTACCTGAAGCCTAAACAACAATTACTTCCCTTGTTTTGGGGCTGATTTAAGTTATGTAAAATGGAAGCTTGAATTTTCAAAAAGGCAGGGAGACCTAAAAAGAAAAACTATCGTTTTTCTGTTTAAATTTAGTAATTTTTACAGGGTTACTAGCCCCTTGCTCCCAGCATTTTAGTCTCTTACGATACGCATGGCTTACGGAGGAAGAGTTCTTTTCCATTTCCCCATGGAGAGGCATTATATATAAGAACGTTATATATAATATTGTATGAACGCTTTAAGGGATAAATGTAAAAGCCTAAAATATGAACATAAAATTTCAGTTGTATGCGGTTAACACATAGGAAATGCTTCAAAAAGATTACACAAATAACCCGCACATAGAAGAGAGGAGCTTACGACGACGTTTCGGTCCGACTTTGACCATTTACAAAGTCACACTAACAAAAATGAGAGAAGGAGGGAGTATATATAGGCCAGCAGACAGGGACGGGATAAGGGAGGAAGTAGGAAAGGAAGAAAAGTAGTGGTAGAGGAAGTAGTAGTAGTAGAGGAGTCAGTCAAAGAGCACTGCAAGATAGCTAGGGTATTTGGTCCACTATTATTATTTTTTTCCCCTCTGTGTTCTTGTTCCTACCCTTTGTGGGCCCCTAGCTCCCTTGTGTGGCCCCTAGCTCCCTTGTGGGCCCCTAGCTCCCTTGTGGGCCCCTAGCTCCCTTGCAGTGCTCCTCTTATTCTTTGACTGACTCCTCTACTACTACTACTACTTCCTCTACCACTACTTTTCTTCCTTTCCTACTTCCTCCCTTGTCCCGTCCCTGTCTGCTGGCCTATATATACTCCCTCCTCTCCTTTTTGTCAGTGTGACTTTGTAAATGGTCCAAGTCGGACCAAAACGTCGTGGTAAGCTCCTCTCTTCTATGTGCGGGTTATTTGTGTATTATTGCAGTCACGGTATTGTGCCTTTTTATTTCAAAAAGATTCTATTGAATGGTTTGTGAGGCGGTAGCCAAAATATACTCATATTGAAAACAAAAACATCCCCCATAATTTAGTAATTATTTTATTAAATTGTTAAACCTAACCAGCGGAGAATATTTTCCAAAAGCAAAGGTGAAATAATTTTAAGAGAACTCTGTTATATGGGATGTGAGATAAAAAAAAATGAACGAAAATGTGAGATAAGAAAAAATGAGTAAAAATGCATATTAAAAAAAAAGACATTCTATTGTTTTAAGGTAATGTGATTGAAATTATTTTATAACTAAGTAAAAGGCATCTCAATGCCCAAATGAAAGTGAACATTTTAAGGCGTTCACGAAATACTTCTTCTTTTTTTAATATTTATGAAAAAAAGCTCGTTTAAGCAAAAGTTATAATTTCTATATTTCTCGTTTTACTGGCTTCCCCCCCCCCCAAAAAAAAAAAAATAGGTAAATGGTGAACCATAATGCGTAGTAAGCAATCTCAAGTTTCGTTTTTTTTTTAAACAAAAAAATGTTTTTTGAAATAGAAAAACTTTTTTTTAAAGAAAAGCTTTTTTTTAAGAAAATTTTTTTTTTTAAAGAAAAGCTTTTTTTTTTTTTTTAAGCAGTAAAGTTTTTTTTTTTTTTTTAAGCAGAAAAGTGGCTTTTGAAATAGAAAAATGTTAAAAAATGATGTTGATCTGACACGTTAACATATGGAAAAAGAATGTGGAGAAATTTCTCCAGGAGGGGGGGTATCGGCCCCCTTCAACCCTTAACTGAGGGGCCCAGCCCTCTCAGAAAGGGCAGTAGCGTCTTGTTTGCTTCCGCATCAAGTAATTGGACACAGATGCTTTACCAGCATGTACCAGTCACTAGACACACCACTTCCTTATAAGATACGTCACGGCTGACCACTGTTGCAACTAGGATGGGTTAATGAGAGACAGTCGATCTCTTAGAGCAGTAGGAAAATTAAGAAAATCCTGCACCCACTTTAGTGTCATGTTAAAGATAGCATACACAGTCGTCTAAGCCCAGACATCAAGAAATCAAACATTCTGCATTGCTTCCTGTAGAAGTTTGGCAAGCAAAGGAAACATGCTTGATCGACACTTCCTTTGTGTGTTGGGGCACGCCAGGGCGGTAGAGGGCATCATAGATCAGATTGCAATAAACTTCGGACTGAGGAGCTTGTTACCAGCACGTGCATTGACCTAAACTATGTAATAAACAGTGCGTTCTCATCCTTACTGACAATCTCCATCTACACAAATTAAATAATATAAAGAAGTGTGCGCTGCTTTTTATGACATTATTGTGAGATGAACAAATAGACAAATATTGAAGAATGTAGAGTGACATTGCGAGTGTTACAAATTTCCAGTCTAGGACGTGTGACATTCCTCAAGGACACTTATTCTTCAAACAAGACAGTGGTTATCCGGTGATACTTAAGGGTCCGATACACATACCCAGGTAAGTCTGCTTAGACATTCAGATGTTCTATTGGCTGCCCAATTAGGAACTGATGTATGTTCTGGGCAGATTTATCATACACCCGGTGAAACGTGGGCTTTTTAGCCCAACCCAGTGAGTACCCAGCATTGTTCAGTATTCAGTTACTGAATGTATATTGCTGTATGCTCCTCAGGGGCAATTATTCACATACTCTCTTTATACTTACTTTTCTCCTACAGCTAAGTGGCGGTAGAACACACTGGGTCACATTGGAGGAGCTTTCTGGGTGCAGCTACAGAAAGCTGACCCAGCAACAAAGATAAGTACAGTATTTCCTGTGTTCCTGTACAAATTGTTGGTGTTCTACAAATGTAAATTATCCACAAAGAAAAGGGAGACAAAGAATAGTAAGAACATTAACAAGAACAGGTACAAAAAAAGGGAAAGGAATCTTAAAAAAAATCCTCAGCAACAACAACAACAATAACAGCTCTAGGTACTTTATTAAGGCCTCATATCAACAGTTTACTAAAATCAGTGAAGACAAAGAGCGTTCAAACTTGTGCTAATGGAACAAACTTGGTGTCTTTGTTGCCTTCTCCCGCTCCCCTAACACCCCCTTCGCCTCTCCCACTTCTCTCGCACCTTCCTCCCCCCCCCCTTCACTCCAGGTCCGGCCCCTCTCGCTCTCTCTCTCTCCCCTCACCTTGTCCCTTCGTCTCTCACCCACTCCCACCTTCACCTGCCTCCCCACCACACCCTCTACCAAGGCAAACTGTCTCTGCTTATGGCATACACGTGGGAATGCATACGTTCAAACGTATAAACACAAATAGACGAGCAAACAAACTCAACCCCCCCACACACAAACAAACAAGCACACACATACATACATACACTTAAGACACATGTCCTCACACTCTGCTCTGCAGATTTGCATAGAACTGACTGGCCTCATAATAAAGGCACGCTCAGGGACTAGCGGTTCACTTACCAATACACGCTGCAGTCAGTCAGTTGCTGCAGCCAGCTGGCTGAAACCTGACTAGCGAAGAAAAGGAAACCCGATAGCCAATTAGAAAAAAAGAAAGGGGCGCTGAGGAGGCAATAGAACCTGTGTGAACAGAGTAGGAACTGATGCTAGGAGGGTTTAGACACAAGATGGAAGAAGAATGGAAGAAAAAGTTTAGGAACTTTTCAAACAGACGACAGAAAAGGTTCACAGGGAAGGTGTAGAAAGCATGGATTGGGAGAGAAGTGCTGTAGCTGCATAGGCAAAGCTATAAAGCCTGGAAGAGGATATAAGGAAGCTACGGAAGGAACTGGAAATGAAGAGGATGAGGAATGAGGTGGAGGCTGAAATACAGTAAGAACAGTTGGGAAGACAAAAGGAAGGAAGACGGGATAAACACGACCATTGCAGAAGTGCTCTCAAACAACTGGGAGGTACAGAAAATGATACACGGAACAGCAGAGGAGTAGGGAAAACTTTACTGTGGATTAAGCAATAAATAACAAGAAAGAAACAACGAGGAATTGTCCAAGACGAGGTGTCGGAATCGGCATGAGTGACAAACGGGGTCCCACAAGGTTCAGTACTAAGACTGGTACTGTTTGAGTTAGTAAACAACACTACAGAAGAGATAGTCAAAGGTATGCCTGCATGCAGATGATGTGGAACTAATGAGCAGAATACAAACAGGTGAAGATCAGGAAAGACTGCAAATGGATATTGACAGGTTTGGTCTGACAGGTGGCTATTAGAATTTAACGCCAGCAAATGAAAAGGTATGAATGTTGGAAAGAGACAAAGAAGATCGCAAACTGAATACATGCGGAAAATTGACCACCATGTTAGAGATAGAAGTTGAAAACACTGATGGGTCACAGACTTAGAGTAATTAGACAGTGGAATGGTGTAGATAGTGGAATGGAAAAGGTAGGTTTCTAACATAGCTTTAAGAAGAGGTACGATAGGGATCTTGAAGCCAGGAGAGAGCGAACCCACCCAGTAGCTGCATCGATTGTTTGTGATTTTGAGAGTGGTGGAGGTGCTGGGTGTCAACTGGTGCACTAACTACTGCATAACAAGCAGTGTGGGTGTTGCAAGGCTGCTAGCTACACCATTCAGTCACCCCGTCCCCCCTCGATTCCTTCCCCCCATTCACCATCATTGCTCTGATAGCAGTTGCCAATTGCTGCCGACATGGGGAGGATGAGTGCCGCTCTATCTCCATTAACAGTTGCTCTCTGGCAGACGCTTCTTTTTTTTTTTTTTTTTTTTACAAAGAGTCGATTTTAAGGTTTTGAATTACTGCCTTGTCTTGTGTTTGCAGACTATGTCCATATTTCTGGGGGACTATTTTTTGAACAACATTATTGCCATAGGCACTGTTAGGACTGGTAGTCATTCTGGCTTCGTTCAGAGGATCTAAAACACTGCTAAACTCATATGAACACTTATCTGCATTATGTCAGTGTAAACTTAGCTTTAGCACAGGGTCTTGTGTGAGAAGAGTTGGGTTTGATTAGAACCTGCCTGCCATGACAGACCTCAAGAGAACCTGCCTATCATGACAGACTTCAAGAGGACCGGCCTGTCATAACAGATCTCAAGAAGACTTGCCTGTCATGACAGACTTCAAGCGGACCTGCCTGTCATGACAGACCTCAAGAGAACCTGCCTGTCATGACAGACCTCAAGAGAACCTGCTTGTCATGACAGACCTCAAGAGAACCTGCTTGTCATGACAGACCTCAAGATGACCTGCTTGTCATGACAGACTTCAAGCGGACCTGCCTGTCATGACAGACCTCAAGAGAACCTGCCTGTCATGACAGACCTCAAGAGAAAATGCTTGTCATGACAGACGTCAAGTGAACCTACATGCCTATTGTGACAGACCTCAAAAGGACCTGCCTGCCTATCGTGACAGACCTCAAGAAGATCTGCCTATCATGACAGACCTCAAAAGGATCTGCCTATTATGACAGACCTCAAGAGAACCTGCTTGTCATGACAGACCTCAAGAGAACCTGCTTGTCATGACAGACCTCAAGATGACCTGCTTGTCATGACATACATCAAGGAGACCTGCCTATCATGACAGACCTCAAGAGAACCTACTTGTCATGACAGACATCAAGAGAACCTGCTTGTCATGACAGACCTCAAGATGACCTGCTTGTCATGACAGACCTCAAGAGAACCTGCCTATCATGACAGACCTCAAGAGAACCTGCTTGTCATGACAGACTTCAAGAGAACCTGCTTGTCATGACAGACCTCAAGATGACCTGATTGTCATGACAAACCTCAAGAGGACCTGGCTATCATGACAGACCTCAAGAGAACCTGCTTGTCATGACAGACCTCAAGATGACCTGCTTTTCATGACAGACCTCAAGAGAACCTGATTGTGATGACAGACCTCAAGAGAACCTGCTTGTCATGACAGACCCCAAGAGAACCTGCTTGTCATGACAGACCTCAAGATGACCTGCTTGTCATGACAGACCTCAAGAGAACCTGCCTATCATGACAGACCTCAAGAGAACCTGCTTGTCATGACAGACTTCAAGAGAACCTGCTTGTCATGACAGACCTCAAGATGACCTGATTGTCATGACAAACCTCAAGAGGACCTGGCTATCATGACAGACCTCAAGAGAACCTGCTTGTCATGACAGACCTCAAGATGACCTGCTTTTCATGACAGACCTCAAGAGAACCTGATTGTCATGACAGACCTCAAGAGAACCTGCTTGTCATGACAGACCCCCAAGAGAACCTGCTTGTCATGACAGACCTCAAGAGGACCTGCCTATCATGACAGACCTCAAAAGGTCTTCCCAGATGAGATTTGCGACTTGCTATCCTGATGCATCTATGCAGTGTGGACAGACTCTGCTCTTACATGAAGTAAACTATTTCTTAAAACTGTCTTTGACTCAGTTTGGGTGTTAGCATTTACATGTACTAAACTTATTTTTGTGATATCTGGTATGGAGGACTGTCTCTATAGTGAGTGGAGTTAGTGTGTTGTCCTGAATGGTGCGATGTTGTTCTGGTTGGTGGGATGCTGGCATTGTCCTGGGTAGTGGCATGTTGTCATGGGTGGTGGGATGTTGTCTTGAGTGGTGGGATGTTGTCCTGAGTGGTGGGATGTTGTCCTGGGTGGTGGGATGTTGTCCTGAGTGGTGGGATGTTGTCTTGGGTGGTGGGATGTTGTCCTGAGTGGTGGGATGTTTTCCTGAGTGGTGGGATGTTGTCCTGAGTGGTGGGATGTTGTTCTGGTTGGTGGGATGTTGTCATGGGTGGTGGGATGTTGTCCCAGGTGGTGGGATGTTGTCCTGAGTGGTTGGATGTTGTCCTGGGTGGTGGGATGTTGTCCTGAGTGGTGGGATGTTGTCCTGAGTGGTGGGATGTTGTCCTGAGTGGTGGGATGTTGTTTTGGGTGGTGGCATGTTGTCATGGGTGGTAGGATGTAATGGGTGGTGAATTTTGTGCTGTGTTGTCATGGTGGTGGGACACTATACTGAGTAGTAGTATGGTGTCCTGGTAAATTTCATTCACCCCTCGAAGCAATGCCGGCAAAAGACTTTTGATCCATGGAATAAAAGTCTATCCTTCTATTTCTTGGGTCAGACCTCGTGACCTCCCTTTTCCATAGGCGATGTACGACCCCCTGTGGGTCTAGTGCTTCCCCATATTAGTAAATACTAATTAGTTAAAGGTGTGTCGCTCATTGACAGACTATCATGATGCAGACAGTCCAGATCCCTCACACCTGGACCGTAAAAACCCCTAATCATATTTCCTGCCTTTCTCTATTTTTTGTTTTCAATGTTCCTATTACTTCACCCATTACTTCTTTTATTCTTTTATGCATCATTTGTCTTCCTTTTCACACACACAAAAAAATATTTTTTCTCACTTCTCTGTCTCCTTTTGGTCACCCATACCTCCATCTTCCCACTTCTTCAATTTACTCCTGTACCATTTTCTTCTACATTTCCACCAGCCAGTTACCTTCTCCCATCTTACCCCTTTCTCCTTCTCCTCCTCTTCCCCATCCGTTGAGGCTGAGCTGGAGTGAAGAGGTTAAGGTAATCTTCAACAGGACTCCACGGGGTGATCATTAGCTGGAGCACCTCCTTGGTCGTGACCCAGACGTCCAGTGAGGCTTCCTCTCTAACCGAGCCCCTCTCTCCTCCCTCCTTACCTCCATAACCATGCCCTCTGTCTAGTCTCCCTCCCTCTCTCCTTATCTACCTAACCGAGCCCCTCTCTCCAGCCTCTCCCTCCCTCCTTACCTCCATAACCAAGCCCTCTCTCCAGCCTCCTTCCCTCCCTCCATATCTACCTAACCGAGCCCCTCTCTCCAGCCTCTCCCTCCCTCCTTACCTCCATAACCAAGCCCCTCTCTCCAGCCTCCTTCCCTCCCTCCTTATCTCCCTAACCAAGCCCCTCTCTCTCCAGCCTCTCCCTCCCTCCTTACCTCCATAACCAAGCCCCTCTCTCCAGCCTCCTTCCCTCCCTCCTTATCTCCCTAACCAAGCCCCTCTCTCTCCAGCCTCTCCCTCCCTCCTTACCTCCATTACCAAGCCCCTCTCTCCAGCCTCCTTCCCTCCCTCCTTATCTCCCTAACCAAGCCCTCTCTCTCCAGCCTCTCCCTCCCTCCTTACCTCCATAACCAAGCCCTCTCTCCAGCCTCCTTCCCTCCCTCCTTATCTCCCTAACCAAGCCCCTCTCTCTCCAGCCTCCTTCCTCCCTCCTTATCTCCCTAACCAAGCCCCTCTCTCTCCAGCCTCTCCCTCCCTTCTTACCTCCATAACCAAGCCCTCTCTCCAGCCTCCTTCCCTCCCTCCTTATCTCCCTAACCAAGCCCCTCTCTCCAGCCTCTCCCTCCCTCCTTACCTCCATAACCAAGCCCCTCTCTCCAGCCTCCTTCCCTCCCTCCTTATCTCCCTAACCAAGCCCCTCTCTCCAGCCTCTCCCTCCCTCCTTACCTCCATAACCAAGCCCCTCTCTCCAGCCTCCTTCCCTCCCTCCTTATCTCCCTAACCAAGCCCCTCTCTCTCCAGCCTCTCCCTCCCTCCTTACCTCCATAACCAAGCCCCTCTCTCCAGCCTCCTTCCCTCCCTCCTTATCTCCCTAACCAAGCCCCTCTCTCTCCAGCCTCTCCCTCCCTCCTTACCTCCATAACCAAGCCCCTCTCTCCAGCCTCCTTCCCTCCCTCCTTATCTCCCTAACCAAGCCCCTCTCTCTCCAGCCTCTCCCTCCCTCCTTACCTCCATAACCAAGCCCCTCTCTCTCCAGCCTCTCCCTCCCTCCTTACCTCCTAACCAAGCCCCTCTCTCTCCAGCCTCTCCCTCCCTCCTTACCTCCATAACCAAGCCCCTCTCTCTCCAGCCTCTCCCTCCCTCCTTACCTCCATAACCAAGCCCCTCTCTCTCCAGCCTCTCCCTCCCTCCTTACCTCCATAACCAAGCCCATCTCTCCAGCCTCTCCCTCCCTCCTTACCTCCATAACCAAGCCCCTCTCTCTCCAGCCTCTCCCTCCTCCTTACCTCCATAACCAAGCCCCTCTCTCCAGCCTCTCCTCCCTCCTTACCTCCATAACCAAGCCCATCTCTCCAGCCTCTCCCTCCCTCCTTACCTCCATAACCAAGCCCCTCTCTCTCCAGCCTCTCCCTCCCTCCTTACCTCCCTAACCAAGCCCATCTCTCCAGCCTCCTTCCCTCCCTCCTTACCTCCATAACCAAGCCCATCTCTCCAGCCTCTCCCTCCCTCCTTACCTCCATAACCAAGCCCCTCTCTCCAGCCTCCCTGCCTCTCGTTTTCGTTTTTTTCTCTTACCAGCTCCTTCACTTACTGCACGTATTGTTTAATTCCTCTTCAGGAGAGGTTGCTTGAGGAAAGAACGAGGAACAGAGGAGAGAAGCGAGCCTGAAGAGGAGGTGTTGTGATCATAAATTTCTGAATGAATTAAGAAAGGGAGAAACAGAGACTTTAGATGTGATTACGGTGCGGTTGTGCTTTCAGGATCCTCTTTGTTGCTTTTGTGTTTTTCTTTTGATCTCTTTTGAAATTCTCGAGGGTTCCTTTAGTCACGTTGTCCCCAATGTTTTTAGATGTTGTTTTAAGTACTTTTACTAAGTCTTGTGTTTGTTGACCTAATTTTCCACAAATGATTATAATATATTATTCTGTGGACCTTTGTTACTCTACAAGGAGGATAATACTCAGCATTAAGATGAATTTGTAACCTAAAGGATGAAAATCAGAATATACAGGAATAAACAAAATTATGAGCATATGATATAGGTTAAGACACATTTCAAGCGTATGATGTGAGTGAAGACACATTATTGTCGAATGATGTAAATGAAAACTCATTATAGGCTTATAATGAGATTAAAGAAAAATCTCAGGGGATACTTAATATTCTTGGAGAGACAGAAGACTATGACCGCACTGGGCTCCTTTAGTAATAGAAACAGATTTTGTGATCGCATTTACAACTGATTTAGGGAAGGGTTCTAAATATATATATGGCGATGCATCCAGCTTGTGTAATGCATCAAGGCTGAGCAGTCTATCAGAGTAGGATAATGGGACAATATTGTGAAATGCAGCAAGATTGCTGAATGTATCAGTGTTGCATAATGAACAAAGAGTATTGTCATATTTGATGCCAAGGAAAGCCTTGGGCACTAGGAGTTAATTTCCTCCTAAAGACCGAGGTTTTTGTGATGCCAACAACAAGAATAATAGCAAGACAACGAGTTCTCGATACAGTGCCGTTGTTGATGACCTTCCTGGAATGACGCTGAAGAAAATTAGTTCAGTTTTTAAGAACTGACACTCAGAAAGTCAACTGGCAATAGAAAACCAAGATTATTTCTCAAGCGGATGATGATTCTCAGTGGTTCATGAACAAAGCTGGTAAGCGAAGCCTTTGACACGAGACCGAACAACCAAGACTTTGAAGACAACCCTAATGAGCAAGTCACTGCTAACCATCAAAATAATCCAACGAAGATACATACAACGCTTGCGGTTATACATCAAGAATTATTTATCTACCGTCACAGTAATAGAGGAGCATTTCATTGCTATCATAATACTTTAGATAAGAGCCCTCTGCTCACCGACCGCCTCCTAAAATTGAAAATTGCGAGTGGATGCCTAGAACCATGGTAGTGTGTTAAAATTGTGAAGCAGCTAAGCATGGTAATGTTTAAAAGCCGAGGCACTAAACCATGGTAGTGGATTAAGCCTGTGAGCCAGTGAACAATGGTTGTGTATTAATACTGTGATGTAGTGAACAGTGGTGGTGAATAAGACTGTGAGGCAATGAACCATGGTGGTGTAAAGGTCAATCACTGTATAAACATCAGAGGAACTTGCCTTGACTTATACATGTGGGTAACATTTCCTGCCGGCTGAGTTAAAAGAGGAATCTGGACGATGCATATTTCTATATTTCATACGCAATCCCCTCACGTGAGGTTTTTCGACGTTGGCAAGGTGCTCTTCCCGGGGTCAACGTCCCCGCGGCCCAGTCCTTGATCAGACCTCCCAGTGGATCAAGGCCTGATCAACTAGGCTGTTACTGCTGGCCACATGCAATCCAATGTACGAACCAGAGTCCGGCTGATCGGGCACTGACTTTAGGTATATGTCCGGTTTCCTCTGGAAGGTAGCCAGGGGTTTATTGGTAATTTCCGTTATGCATGATGGGAGGCTGTTGAATAGTCTTGTTTCTGAGCTTTCTCTTAGTACAGTCTCTAGATCCGCTATTTCGACTGCCCTGGAATGGCTGTTAGCGCACAGCAGTACACTAGAGAGAAGAAGAGATGCCATGCCGATGCCATGGCATCGGCATGGCATGGCACTCGGCATGGCATCGGCATGGCATCCACATGTTTTGAAAGTTTTCATTATTCATCCTATCACTTTCCTGGTAGATGTGATAGTGACACTGTTGTGATCCTCTGACATTAACACTCCTGTTTCAAAATAGAACCTGATTTCCTCCCGTTTACCCCAGGCGCTTTACGACCCCTACGAACATAGCGCTTCCCCCGTGAATGCAATAATGATTTTCCTTGTCAATTAAATAATTTCAACAAATGCGATGATTGCATGGGAGTGAGATTTCTAGCTCATTTGATTTTACATTACGCAACGATGTTCTGTTTCCTATTAATGAATGACAAATTTAGTATTAAATTTTTTTCCTGTAAAACGTAAAGCAAAAATTGATAAGGTAGTCAAAAATTAGAAATTGTTATGCGAAACTGAAACACATCAGCTTTAGTAATGATTATCGCTGACTCGCAATGACGTTTGACCTTTGAATACAAAATTGCTTTTCGTATGTCGTTCTACGTAACTAAATTTTAGCATAATGGTTAAATTCTGCCGTGATTTTGTTGTCCGGTCAGGCACAGCCGCAGCATTCGGCCGACAAAGTCGAAGCATCCGGCTGCCACAGCCGCGTCATCTGGTCACCGCAGCATACGGCCCCATCAGCCGCAGCATCCCATCACCGCAGCTTCCGGCAACCACAGCAGCAGCAGCATCCTGTATGTTAGCCTGAGAAACAGGAATAAAAATTTCTCATCCATTCACATCGTGGGTGACAACACACGTTCACATTGTCTAGGTAAGCTGATATTAACCTCAAGATCTTCAGTGTTGACTTACACATGTACATCGTACATGAGAAGACGTTTCGCCCACCAGGGACTTTTAATAAAGTCCCTGGTGGGCGAAACGTCTCCATAAAATACCATAACTCGCATTGTATGTCTTATTAACAACACATTGGAACTAATTGGATTTCCTTTGTAAGTTAATATCTTCTTCAATACATTCTCCAACCTGATTAGTCTGTGGGTATACACTTCTAGAGTATACCGACAGGTATATCGAGTGAGTAGAACATATTCCACTGACAATAAATTGTCATAACCTGCACTGTGTCGTTTTTACATAAATAAATGGTCCGTCGGTCTGTCATTGACATCTCTCCGCGGCAACATTCTACTCAAATATTTTCATACGCATTTAAGAACATAAGAAAGAAGGAACACTGCAGCAGGCCTACTGGCCCATGCGAGGCAGGTCCAAATCTCCAACGGCTTAAGCCAATGCCCCGACCCAGCCAGGTCAGGTTACATTCACTTAAGGAAGGAGCACTGCATCTGACCTAGTAGCACAACCTAGTCAGGACCAACCCACACCCAACCGCACCCACTCATATAATTGTCCAGCCGACCACCTGGTCAGGTCACTTCCACTTAAGGAATTAGTACAGGTCAGGTTACATTCACTTAAGGAAGGAGCACTGCATCTGACCTAGTACAAGCTCACACCCATCCACACCCACTCATGTATTTATCTAACCTATTTTTAAAACTACACAACGTCTTAGCATCTATGACGGTACTCGGGAGTTTGTTCCACTCATCCACAACTCTATTACCTAACCAGTGCTTTCCTATATCCTTCCTGAATCTGAACTTTTCCAACTTGAAACCATTGCTGCGAGTCCTGTCTTGGTTGGATATTTTCAGCACGCTATTTACATCCCCTTTGTTTATTCCTGTTTTCCATTTGTACACCTCAATCATATCCCCCTAATTCTACGCCTTTCTAGAGAGTGCAGATTCAGGGCCCTCAGTCTATCCTCATAGGGAAGATTTCTGATACATGGGATCAACTTTGTCATCCTCCTCTGTACGTTTTCCAGTGCATTTATATCCATTCTGTAATACGGTGACCAGAACTGTGCAGCATAATCTAAATGAGGCCTAACCAAAGATATATAGAGTTGAAGAACAACCTGAGGACTTCTGTTATTTATACTTCTTGATATGAAGCCAAGGATTATGTTAGCTTTATTGCGAACACTTATGCACTGTTGTCTAGGCTTCAGATTACTACTAACCAGAACTCCTAAATCCTTCTCGCAATTACAAGTAATAAGATCTATATTATTCAGCTTATATGTGGCATGGTTATTGTCCTGCCCAACATTTAGAACTTTGCATTTGTTTACATTAAACTGCATCTGCCACTTCTCCGACCACTGCATCAGTCTATTCAAATCATCCTGGAGTGCTCTAATGTCCTCGTTTGAATGAATTGGACGGCCTATTTTGGTGTCATCAGCAAATTTACTTATGCTACTATTTATTCCCTCATCTATGTCGTTTATGTAAATTGTAAACAACAGGGGCCCAAAACTGACCCCTGTGGAACACCGCTTGAGACACGCCCCCATTCTGATTTCTCTCCATTTATGCAAACTCTCTGCCGCCTATTAGTCAACCATGCCTCTACCCAGGAAAAATTTCTCCTCCTATTCCGTGTGCCTTAAGTTTCCTCAGTAGCCTCTGATGTGGAACTTTATCGAAAGCCTTACTGAAGTCCATATACACAATATCATATTCATTACCATGATCTACTTCCTCAAACACCTTAGTGAAAAAGTTAGTAAATTCGTAAGACATGAACGCCCCTTTGTAAAACCGTGTTGAGATTCATTAATCAATTTATGCTTTTCAAGATGGCTACGAATTGCCTCGGCAATTATTGATTCCATAAATTTACCAACTATGGAGGTAAGGCTTATTGGTCTATAGTTCGAAGCTAAGGACCTGTCACCTGCCTTGTAAATAGGTATTACATTTGCCCTTTTCCACTTGTCTGGCACTATGCCAGTTTGTAGTGATATATTGAAAAGATTTGCCAAAGGTTTGCTAAGTTCCTCTTTACATTCCTTTAAAACTCTTGCAAACAGTTCATCAGGGCCTGGGGATTTGTTAGGTTTTAATTTCTCTATTTGTCTGAGGACCATGTCACTAGTTACCCCAATCGAGCATAGTCTGTTATCTTCCAGTTCTACATAATTTATTATTTCTGGAATTCTGCTAGTATCTTCCTGAGTAAAAACTGAGAGGAAGTAAGTATTGAAAATTTCACACATATCCTTATCACTGTCCGTGATCTGTCCTGAGTTACTCTTAAGTGGGCCTATCTTGTCCCTAATCTTACTTCTGTATACCTGAAAGAACCCTTTTGGGTTAGTCTTCGAATCCCTTGCGACCTTAGCCTCATAATCCCTTTTTGCTTTTCTTATTCCTTTTTTTATTTCTCTCTTTAATTGAAAATATTGATTTCTTATCTGTCCATCCCCTCTTTTGATACGCCTATATATGCCTCTCTTTTGACCAATGAGATGTTTTAATCTATTGTTCATCCATTTAGGATCATTTTTGTTAGATCTAATTTCCCTACTTGGAACAAAAGTTGTCTGGGCAGCTAGAACTATGCTCTGAAAAACGTCATATTGGCAACCAAAACCACCTACCTGACCCATAGTCAGGTCATCCCAATTAGCCCACCTAGGTAATTTCTCAGCCCCATGAAGTCGGCTACACGAAAGTCTGGAACTGAGACTTGATTGCAGTTACCTGGGTAATTCCATGATATATTAAAACTAAGTGATTTGTGATCGCTTTCCCCAAGCTCTTCATTAACCTCAAGATTATTAATTAGTGATTCTTTGTTAGCAAGAACCAAATCAAGCAAGTTGCTACCTCTAGTTGGTTCTGTCACAAACTGTTTTAAAAAACAATCCTGAACCGTATCAAGAAAGTCACTAGACTCAAGATTACCTGTCACATTGTTCCAATCAATGTGTCTAAAGTTAAAATCTCCCATTAACACAACATTTTCATATCTAGACGCCTTATGAATTTCGTCCCATAGCAGCTTACTGCGCTCCCTATCCAGGCTTGGGGGTCTGTAAATCACACCCAAAATTAATTTTTCACGACCCTCGAGAAGCTGTAGCCAAACAGATTCTGTGTCAGCTGTTTCTAATCTTATATCTTGTCTAACACAACAATTTAAATTATCTCTGACATACATCGTCACTCCACCACCCTTCCTGTTGACCCTATCAGTGTGGAATAGTTTGTAACCCTGAATGTTGCACTCGGAAGGCATTTCTCTATCTTTCAGGTTGAACCAGGTCTCTGTTATAGCAATAATATCTATATTACCTGCACTTGCAAGTAATCTTAGCTCATCTATCTTATTTCTTAGACTCCTACTATTTGTATAGTAAACCTCAAGGGAGCTAGTCACTCGTTGCCCTCTACTATCTCTCTTTGTTTGTTGATCAATTGTTTTGCATTTACAAACAACTTTATTTTGAATCTTATCTTGTAAACATAACCCTGGGGTATCCTGGAAATATCTGCTGTTTCCAGGCCTAATACCACAGACTCTCCCATAAATAATACTATTACAGTGCTCATATATTCCTATACAAACTCTTTTTTAATTATTGACTCTTCTCGACAGAAACACGATGCCCCTTTATTCTCAAATTTAACTCTTATATTTACATTTCTCCCAAGAAGGTGCAGGACCTTAGGGACTTATTGAGTTCAGTAGCCAAACAGAAATGGTACGTTGATCATTTTCTTATTTATATCTTGAGGTTTTGTTTCCGCCAGTCACTCCAGAGTCTTCATCTTTCGATAACATGAGCAGACACACTCCTAGTCTTCAGTTGCATTTTATCACGTAAAACCACTTTACTCCCATTTCGAAATTCAAGAGTTTAATAGGACGTAGATGCGATTGCATTAGTATAACGCCTCAAATTTCCTATTAAAAAGCTCGCCAAGTCAGGACACTTCGACACTGGAAAGTCTTCAGCTCAACAGAGGAGGGCCGCAGAAGTTGGATGCTGCCAGAAGTTGCACTGGTTTACTCGCCCCGTCCGGGGAACTTTGCGACTCGTTGAAGAGTTTGAATAGTCTTCTAGGGCCAGCAGGGCAAGTCTCCGGGCCAGGGAAGAGAAACGAGTGGCCTAGGACGAGGCACCCGGCTTGGGCCACGTTAATTACTGATGCTCTTTGAATTTGTAGGGAAGTTTGATAATAAAAAGCTGATTTAGTGATGGAGAGGAATATGGGAATGTATCACTGAGCTGAACTAGTTTAGTCGATGCAGAAACGAGGTGTTAAAGAATAAGACTCGCTTGGCTGGGTCGATGCAGGAAATACGAGGAAACTAAAGTCAGATTTTTCAACAAAGTACACTTTAGTAACTATATACACGTTAGTAACTATATACACACAAACCACGATGCATATAAACTCTAAATCAATAGAGGGATTAAACCCACTACTTGGGTACAGTAAGAAGAGAGGTTATACCCATCACTCTGACATTTGTAGACTGGAGCACAAGTTATACCCATCTCTCTTGCACTTATAGACCGGATAAGTTGTGACCATCACTAGCACTTGAAGACAGGAGAAGAAGTTATACCCATCACTCTGGCACTTGTAGACCGGAACGGAAGTTATATCCATCACTCACACATATACGAGAGTAGACACTATACTCATCGAAGTGGCACATCGAAGTGCACACCTAGACCAGAGAAGTTTTACCCAACACTCGGACAAACCAGAGTAATGTATACAGAGTAGTCCTTAGCTGTGAGTCTCTTCTGTTCTGTTCTTCGGACAATCATTTTGAGCCAGGCTGCTGTGCTATGCTAGGGGTGAGGGGGAAGTGGGGACAGTTGAAGAATAGATGATGGAGAGGAAAGAATTACAGAGAAAGAAAATGAGTCGGGGCTAGACCCAACATCAAGGGCATTGTAAAGCATTATATAAGGCTTGTGCACCAGCACAAGCCTTATATATTCTTCAACTATCTATTCTTCAACTATCTCTACTTCCCCCTCACCCCTAGTGTGTCCTGAACTGTGAGTCCCTTCCGTTCTGTCCTGGACAGAGCAAATGTTATTTTTCCTGTTGTCCTACTGGACGCTACACACAAACATGACAGATGTTGCTACGTAGGATTGATTGCAGATTATGGAAAGAAATCTACAACCCATGAACGTTTTTTCCGTATATTTTTTACCCCGTGGGATTGGGTATTGGTAATACACTATTATTTCCATTTCCCCGAAACGTTTCCGCATCATTTAGAAGCCAAACTTTATACAGTCTTGTCTGAATACTTTCTAAAGTCTCGTTGCATTTGTCTCTCATCGATTTCCAAGATCCTACACATTCCATAAAGGCTACATCAGTTTTCTCACTGGAATCTTACAAGATGCAATTTTTTCTTTGAACTGTTGAGCATACAAAGCTTCCAAGTGATATAAACAAGATGACTTAAGACATAGTTCTTAAATGGGCCAAGAAAAGTAAAAAAGACAAAAATATGTATGGAGCAGCCGAAAGAGGCAAAGAGATGCAGGAATGAGTTTATTGATCATGATGAAAGTGAGGGAGGATGATACTAGGGGGGAGGGGGGAAGAGGTATTAGAGGAACACTCAGAGTCATGAATGTCAATGCAAGGGACAAAGCCAATTAGGTTGTGGAGGGATGTTGTGGGTAGGTTAGTGGTTAAGAGGCGGGTTGGTTGTAGGAGCTGGGATATATGTGCATGCAAGTGCGCGCACGAGCACACACACACACACACACACACACACACACACACACAGAATGTTCCAGAGATGGGACACAGCAACAAGGGGACACAGTTGGAAGTTGAAGACTCAGATGAATCACAGGGATGTTAGGAAGTATTTCTTCAGTCACAGAGTGGTCGGGAAGTGGAATAGCTTGGGAAGCAATGTAGTGGAGGCAGGTTCCATACATAGCTTTAAGAAGAGGTATGATAAAGCTCATGGCGCAGGGAGAGTGAAGAGGCGGCCAGTGAAGAGGCGGGGCCAGGAGCTATGTCTCGACCCCTGCAACCACAACTAGGTGAGTACACACACACTACACACACACACACAATGAACAAATCCTACCCACTGGTCTCCGTGTTCAGTGAGTCAAACAGATTCATTACCCCTCACTGTACCTCCTGCTTTAGCGAAGCCTCGCTCGTCCTCCTGTTAGCGGGCAGTGTCTGTTACCCGACACACCAATGTTCCTACCCCCTCTTCCCCTCACCCCTTCCTCTTCCTCTTGCCTCCCTCCCATTTCTCCCCTCCCTTCTAGCCACCAACCCGATTTCGGGGCTCCCAACACCACTCAGTTATTGACCATAAAGAGCCTGCACCTCCCCCCCCCCTTCCTCACTTCCGGTTTTATTGGGAACCGTTTAGCGACGCACAACACCTGTTCCCCTGATATATGACCGCCATTGTTAGTTTATGAAAGGGGAGGGAAGAGGGAAAGAAGAGAGGAAAGGAGAAGGAAAAGGAGAGGAGGAAAGAGAAAAGGATGGAAAAGAGCGAGGAGAAGAGGGGATGGGAACTGAAAGGTGAGGGGGATGAGAGGGAAGAGATGGGCAGAGGTCAACAAGAGAGGGAGCGGACGCGAGGAAGGGGGAGAAGAAGAGGAATATGAGATGGGGCAGGAGAAAAGCGACGCCAGGATATGATTGTTGTTGCCTTGGACTGTGAATTTTGGTTTTCCTTCATTTTTTTTTTTTAGAGACGGAACTGTTTGCGTAAGTGAGGTCGGCTCTGTTTGTCTGTGTTCCTCCGTGTGTGCTTCTCTGATTATGTTTGCTTGCGTAGGTTACGGTATCTCGCCCGAGAGAGTGTTTTCTCCTAGTGCTTTGACTGGAATGTAATTCCTTTAGCTGCCTAGTAGTAAATAACGAGTTGGTTTTGTTAGCTCTGGGCTCTAGCTCTCACATCCTCCTTTTAAATTTTCTCTTGGCCGAGTCAAGTGGAACTATCGCATCACTTTTATATTCTGCTTAACAACTCGCAAAAGGGAAACGTGTTGCTAAAGTGCTATGTACTTTGATGCAGAGTGTGCAGGTTCGAATCCTGCTGTGATCTGAGAGATAATGTTTTTAGGACGTGTGTTATTTTCTCTCAGTAGCTTTCTGACGCTGGAGAAGTGCTTTCTGGTGTCTCATTGAGCCGTTTATTTATTCAATGTTTAGTCTTGTTTCCCTCGTTGCTTTGCCTCGCGTGCTGTATCTACCTTGTACAGTCATTAACGTGTTCCGTGTTAACAGTTAATGATGTTTACTAGTAGGTTTATCTCAGTGGTTAATTATGTAAGTTGGTCTTCTTCCATGTAGCAGAACCACACATTCTCCTTCCATGTAGCAGAACCACACATTCTTCTTCCATGTAGCAGAACCACACATTCCTCTTCCATGTAGCAGAACCACACATTCCTCTTCCATGTAGCAGAACCACACATTCTTCTTCCATGTAGCAGAACCACACATTCTTCCATGTAGCAGAACCACACATTCTCCTTCCATGTAGCAGAACCACACATTCTCCTTCCATGTAGCAGAACCACACATTCCTCTTCCATGTAGCAGAACCACACATTCCTCTTCCATGTAGCAGAACCACACATTCTTCTTCCATGTAGCAGAACCACACATTCTTCTTCCATGTAGCAGAACCACACATTCTTCCATGTAGCAGAACCACACATTCTTCTTCCATGTAGCAGAACCACACATTCCTCTCCCATATAGCAGAACCACACATTCCTCTTCCATATAGCAGAACCACACATTCCTCTCCCATATAGCAGAACCACACATTCCTCTTCCATATAGCAGAACCACACATTCTTCTTCCATGTAGCAGAACCACACATTCCTCTTCCATGTAGCAGAACCACACATTCCTCTTCCATATAGCAGAACCACACATTCTTCTTCCATGTAGCAGAACCACACATTCTTCCATGTAGCAGAACCACACATTCTTCCATGTAGCAGAACCACACATTCTTCTTCTATGTAGCAGAACCACACATTCTTCTTCCATGTAGCAGAACCACACATTCTTCCATGTAGCAGAACCACACATTCTTCTTCCATGTAGCAGAACCACACATTCCTCTCCCATATAGCAGAACCACACATTCCTCTTCCATATAGCAGAACCACACATTCTTCTTCCATGTAGCAGAACCACACATTCTTCTTCCATGTAGCAGAACCACACATTCCTCTCCCATATAGCAGAACCACACATTCCTCTTCCATATAGCAGAACCACACATTCTTCTTCCATGTAGCAGAACCACACATTCTTCTTCCATGTAGCAAAACCACACATTCCTCTTCCATGTAGCAGAACCACACATTCCTCTTCCATGTAGCAGAACCACACATTCTTCTTCCATGTGATTTAGTCTGTTCTTGAACCCTCGCTTACATCCATTGCTTTATATTTACTGGTTAAATTCGTGTGTGTTTATTCACTCTCTTCCCAACAACTGGGTGACTTTTTCCTAAATGATATAAACTGGGAAGATTGCCTAAGCATCACGGATCCTAACCTATGTCTAGAACAAATTAACTCTGTGGCACTTGAGGTTTGCTCAAGGCAAATTCCCTTAAGGAAAAGGAGGAGAAGATGCAAACTAGAAAGAGAGAGGCGCTCCCTATACAGGCGAAGGCAAAGAATAACGGAGCGGCTACAGGAGACCAATATATCTGAAATACGAAGGGAGACACTAGTCAGAGAAATAGCAAACATCGAATTAAAACTAAAGGAATCTTACAGGAATCAAGAAACACGGGAAGAACAAAAAGCCATAAATGAAATTGAAAGAAACCCAAAGTATTTCTTTTCTTATGCAAACTCAAAGTCGAGAACAACAACCAGTATTGGGCCCCTACTTAAACGGGATGGGTCCTACACAGATGACAGCAAGGAAATGAGTGAGTTACTTAAGTCCCAGTATGACTCAGTTTTTAGCGAGCCGCTAACCAGACTGAAAATCGAAGACCTAAATGAATTTTTTATGAGAGTGCCACAGAACTTGACAGACGCATGCCTATCTGACATCACCCCGACGCCAAATGACTTCGAAAAGGCAATAAATGACATGCCCATGCACTCTGATCCAGGCCCAGACTCGTGGAACTCTGTGTTCATCAAGAACTGCAAGAAGCCCTTATCACGTGCTTTTAACATCCTATGGAGAGGGAGCATGGACACTGGGGTCGTCCCGCAGTTACTAAAAACAACAGACATAGCCCCACTCCACAAAGGGGGCAGTAAAGCAATAGCAAAGAACTACAGACCAATAGCGCTAACGTCCCATATCATAAAAATCTTTGAAAGGGTTCTAAGAAGCAAGATCGCCACTCATCTTGATACCCATCAATTGCACAACCCAGGGTAGCATGGGTTTAGAGCAGGCCGCTCCTGTCTGTCCCAACTACTGGACCACTACGACAAGGTCCTGGATGCTCTAGAAGACAAACAGAATGCAGATGTTATATACACAGACTTTGCAAAAGCCTTTGACAAGTGTGACCATGGTGTAATAGCACACAAAATGCGTGATAAAGGAATAACAGGAAAAGTTGGTAGATGGATCTATAATTTCCTAACAAGTAGAACACAGAGTAGTAGTCAACAGAGTAAAGTCTGAGGGACCTACTGTGAAAAGCTCTGTTCCACAAGGCACAGTACTCGCTCCCATCCTGTTCCTCTTCCTCATATCGGACATAGACAGGGATATAAGCCACAGTGCCGTGTCTTCCTTTGCAGATGACACCCGAATCTGTATGACAGTGTCCACCGTTGAAGACACTGCAAGACTCCAAGCAGACATAAACCAAATCTTTAAATGGGCTGCAGAAAACAATATGAAGTTCAATGATGAGAAATTTCAATTACTCAGATACGGAAAACGTGAAGAAATTAAAATCTCATAGTAGTACAAAACTAATTCTAACCACACAATAGAGCGAAAAACTAATGTCAAAGACCTGGGAGTGATCATGTCAGAGGATCTCACCTTCAAGGACCATAACACCGCAGCAATTGCATCTGCTAGAAAAATGACAGGATGGATAATGAGAACCTTCAAAACCAGGGATGCAAAGCCCATGTTGACACTTTACAGATCGCTTGTTCTACCTAGGCTGGAATATTGCTGCACACTAACTGCACCTTTCAAGGCGGGTGAAATTGCTGACCTTGAAAATGTGCAGAGAACCTTCACCGCACGCATAAGTGCGATAAACCACCTCAACTACTGGGAACGCTTGAAGTTCCTAAACCTGTACTCTCTAGAACGCAGGCGGGAGAGATACATTATTATATACACATGGAAAATTCTCGAGGGATTAGTACCAAACTTGCACACGAGAATCACTCCCTACGAAAGCAAAAGACTCGGCAGGCGATGTAACATCCCCCCAATGAAGAGCAGGGGTGCCACTAGCACGTTAAGGGACAACACAATAAGTGTCAGGGGCCCAATATTGTTCAACTGCCTCCCAGCATACATCAGGGGGATTACCAACAAACCCCTGGCTGTCTTCAAGCAGGCACTGGACAGGTACCTAAAGTCGGTACCTGACCAGCCAGGCTGTGGTTCGTACGTTGGACTGCGTGCGGCCAGCAGTAACAGCCTGGTTGATCAGGCTCTGGCCCAACATGAGGCCTGGTCACAGACCGGGCAGCAGGGGCTTTGACCCCTGGAATTCTCTCCAGGTAAACTCCCTTCACGAACGTTAATGCACTCACATGCCCAGTCGATGGTGCATTATCCCTACCCAGAGAATACTTAGTGTAGGTATTGCTTAGTACAAGTGAGGTAGTGTGTATGCATGATGCTCAGGCTGACTGACGGGAAGATAGTGCAAGAATGTATTCTTAGGCAAATAATATAGTGTGAAAATGTCGAGAGGTTATTTAAATAATGAATAGTCATTTTGATATATTAATGTATATACGTAGTTATGTAATATAGTCCAAATTTAGCTTCCTTCCCTCTCCCTCTCTTTTTCTTCTCATATCAAAATATAATTTTTGTTGCCGTGCTGTGTAATAATGCAAATATCTTTATAAACATTCCAGTGCGCCGGCTTATGGGACAGACCATCTTGAGAGATTGTAATTCCCAAATAATTGTTAAATTAGACACATATGCAACACTTGGGTATCTTTATTGAGGAAACGTTTCGCCACACAGTGGCTTCATCAGTCCTATACAAAGAAGAAAGTAGTAATAAGAGGAGGAGTTTGAGGTAATCAGTCCCTCGGCCTGGAGTCGATGTGTTCAGTCCATCAATCTTAAAGTAAATACAGCATAAGGCAAATAGAAGTTGCTTATATACTGTAGACAGGTGAGATGAAGCAGGAGGAGCCGGGGTCATAGTGGTATCATCCACTAGGACCTACTTCGACTCACCTCACCTGTCTACAGTATATAAGCAACTTCTATTTGCCTTATGCTGTATTTACTTTAAGATTGATGGACTGAACACATCGACTGGCAGGGACTGATTACCTCAAACTCCTCCTCTTATTACTACTTTCTTCTTTGTATTGGACTGATGAAGCCACTATGTGTCGAAACGTTTCCTCAATAAAGATACCCAAGTGTTGCATATGTGTCTAATTTAACAACTTGTCGGTTCTCTGAACCATTCATCTACAAATAATTGTAACTCACCTCTGCTAGATGGAAACCTTTGAATCTCCCGTAACTTATGAGCCATTAAAGGAATACTTGACGATATTAAAGATTTCAACAGCATGTATGTAACCCATTCTTATGTGAAGGAATCTGTCAGGGAAAGCATAGTTAGCTTTTGTCTTCACTATGTAACTGGCATACAAAATTGGGTAATAGCACATTGCTTAGGTACCACATTTTGCTCAATAAAAAGAATACTCAACCAAACTTGACGTCTGATACGGACTGGAGGATGTGTAAACCTTTCGGGTGAAGCACCAGCGCTCCCCCTCCCACCTTCATTGACCGCGGATGCAAATTCCTTTTTCCTCTACTCTATTTTGGTGATGTGAGGAATTTTCCACCAGAGTTACCGAGAGTCAAGTAGAAGATGAATATTTCGAGGGAGATGGATCCCATGTTCTTCCCGATATATGTAAATGGCCAGCCAGAGGAAATTCGGTGCTATAAACACATATCCCTGTTTGCAAATGATGCGAAATTAATGATGAAGATTGCAGCTGAAGGAGATAGGGAGAGGCACCGTAAGCTAATAAGACACAATATGAGAAAACCTTTCGTCCTCTAGGGAGAATTTATTAAGTTCCTAGCGGACTAAATGCCTTTCAATAAAGTGCCTTAAGATGCATATTGTGTCAGGTTAACATAATTGTCCATACATTCGACCACAGATGTACAGAAAGAGGCTTGCAGAAAATTTGAACAGTTTGCAGACATAGGCATTAAGGTGACACGACGCCATGGGATTAACTCAGCTCTTGTAGCGAGAAAAATATATCATTACAAATTAGTAATTACGCAAAGACAATGACCAGGGCGGCCATGCCGGCCTGAGGGGCCACGGTGGTACACCTACACTCGCATGTCTCTTATACCTTGGCTCGCAGGCAACACATCACTCACGTCTGGGCTGACATGCAGCACCCCACTCACGTCTGGGCTGACATGCTACACCCCACCCACGTCTGGGCTGACATGCTACACCCCACCCACGTCTGGGCTGACATGCTACACCCCACCCACGTCTGGGCTGACATGCAGCACCCCACTCACGTCTGGGCTGACATGCAGCACCCCACTCACGTCTGGGCTGACATGCTACACCCCACCCACGTCTGGGCTGACATGCAGCACCTCACTTACGTCTGGGCTGACATGCTGCACCTCACTTACGTCTGGGCTGACATGCAGCACCCCACTCACGTCTGGGCTGACATGCTACACCTCACCCACGTCTGGGCTGACATGCAGCACCTCACTTACGTCTGGGCTGACATGCTGCACTCCACTTACGTATGGGCTGACATGCAGCACCTTACTCATATCTGTGCTGATATGCTGCATTTCACACACGTCTAAGCTGACATGCAGCACCTCACCCATGTCTAAGACGGCATGCAACACTTCTCACACACTTCAGTAACTTTGTTGATTCCGTGCAACAGCTGTGCAGGATAAATATAACAATATCATTAACATTATTTTGCTATTCATTATTACTTTGGTTCAAACTGGTCGTATTATTTATGGAAGAGCACTGCGAGTCACTGCCGCCGGGGCTGAGGGAATCCTTGCTGGGACACTGCTGCAAGTCATGAATTATTGTCTCGCTTGAGGAAGGACTGGAATATGTCAGGGTCACGTCCGTGTGATGGTCACCGCCGTGTGGTAGTCACTCCTGTGTGATGGTCACTGTTGTGTGGTGGTCACTGTTGTGTGGTTGTCACTGCTGCGTGGTGGTCACTGCTGTGTGGTGTTCACTTCTGTGTGGTGATCACTGCTGTGTGGTGATCACTGTTGTGTGGTGGTCACTGTTGCGTGGTGGTCACTGCTGTGTGGTGGTAACTGCTGTGTGATGGTTACTGCTGTGTGGTGTTCACTGCTATGTGGTGGTCACTGCTGTGTGGTGGTCACTGCTATGTGGTGGTCACTGTTGCCTGGTAACTGCTGGTGGTCACTGCTGTGTGGTGGTCACTGCTGCGTGGTGGTCACTGCTGTGTGGTGGTCACTGTTGTGTGGTGGTCACTGCTGTGTGGTGTTTACTGCTATGTGGTAGTCACTGCTGTGTGGTGGTCACTGCTATGTGGTGGTCACTGTTGCCTGGTAACTGCTGGTGGTAACTGCTGTGTGATGGTCACTGTTGTGTGGTGGTCACTGTTGTGTGGTGGTTACTGCTGCGTGGTGGTCACTACCGTGTGGTGTTCACTGCTATGTGGTGGTCACTGCTGTGTGGTGGTCACTGCTATGTGGTGGTCACTGTTGCCTGGTAACTGCTGGTGGTAACTGCTGTGTGATGGTCACTGCTGTGTGGTGGTCACTGCTGTGTGATGGTCACTGCTGTGTGGTGGTCACTGCCGTGTGGTGGTCACTGCCGAGTGGTGGTCACTGCTGTGTGGTCACTGCTGTGTGGTGGTCACTGCTGCGTGGTGGTTACTGCTGCGTGGTGGTCACTGCTGTGTGGTGGTCACTGTTGTGTGGTGGTCACTGTTGCGTGGTGGTCACTGCTGTGTGGTGGTCACTGCTGTGTGGTGGTCACTGCTGTGTGGTGGTCACTGTTGTGTGGTGGTCACTGCTGCGTGGTGGTCACTGCTGTGTGGTGGTAACTGCTGTGTGATGGTTACTGCTGTGTGGTGATCATTGCTGCGTGATGATCACTGCTGTGTGGTGGTCACTGCTGTGTGTTGGTCACTGCTGTGTGGTGGTCACTGTTGTGTGGTGGTCACTGTTGCGTGGTGGTCACTGCTGTGTGGTGGTAACTGCTGTGTGATGGTTACTGCTGTGTGGTGATCATTGCTGCGTGGTGGTCACTGCTGCGTGGTGATCACTGCTGTGTGGTGGTCACTGCTGTGTGGTGATCACTGCTGCGTGGTGGTCACTGCTGTGTGTTGGTCACTGCTGCATTGGTGGTCACTGCCGTGTGGTGGTAACTGCTGTGTGGTGATCACTGCTGTGTGGTGATCACTGCTGCGTGGTAGTCACTGCTGTGTGGTGGTCACTGCTGTGTGGTGGTCACTGCTGTGTGGTGGTCACTGCTGTGTGGTGGTCACTGCTGTGTGGTGGTCACTGCTGTGTGGTAGTCACTGCTGCGTGGTGGTCACTGTTGTGTGGTGGTCACTGTTGTGTGGTGGTTACTGCTGCGTGGTGGTCACTGCCGTGTGGTGGTCACTGCTATGTGGTGGTCACTGCTGTGTGGTGGTCACTGCTATGTGGTGGTCACTGTTGCCTGGTAACTGCTGGTGGTAACTGCTGTGTGATGGTCACTGCCGTGGGGTGGTCACCGCCGTGTGGTGGTCACTGCCATGTGGTGGTCACTGCGTGTGGTGGTCACTGCTGCGTGGTGGTTACCTGCTTTGGCCGTGGGTGGTCACTGCGGTGCTGCGTGGTGGTCACTGCTGTGTGGTGATCACTGCTGTGTGGTGGTAATGCGTGTGGTGATCACTGCTGTGTGTAGGGTGGTAGTCACTGCTGGTGGTCATGTGGTGGTGACACTTTCAGCTGTGTGGTGATCACTGGCTGTGCACTGTGTGGTGATCACTGCTGGTGTCGTGGTAGTCACTGCTGTGTGGTGGTCACTGTGTGTGTGCACGTGTCGTGTGGCTGTGTGGTGGTCACTGCTGTGTGGTGATCACTGCTGCGTGGTGGTCACTGTTGTGGTGGTCACTGCTGTGTGGTGATCACTGCTGTGTTGTAGTCACTGCTGTGTGGCATTGGTCACTGCTGTGTAGTGGTGGTCACTGCTTGGTGGTGGTTACTGCTTCGTGGTGGTCACTGTTGTGTGATGGTCACCTGCTGAGTGGTGGTCACTGTTGCCTGGTGGTCACTGCTGTGTGGTGATCACTGCTGTGTTGTGGTAACTGCTGTGTGGTGATCACTGCTGTGTGGTGATCACTGCTGCGTGGTAGTCACTGCTGTGTGGTGGTCACTGCTGTGTGGTGGTCACTGTTGTGTGGTCGTCACTGCTGTGTGGTGGTCACTGCTGTTTGATGATCACTGCTGTGTGGTGGTAACTGCTGTGTGGTGGTCACTGCCGTGTGGTGGTCACTGCTGTGTGGTAGTCACTGCTGTGTGGTGGTCACTGCTGTGTGGTGGTCACTGCTGCGTGGTGGTTACTGCTTCGTGGTGGTCACTGTTGTGTGATGGTCACTGCTGAGTGGTGGTCACTGTTGCCTGGTGGTCACTGCCGTGTGGTGGTAACTGCTGTGTTGTGATCACTGCTGTGTGGTGATCACTGTTGTGTGTTGGTCACTGCTGCCTGGTGGTCACTGCTGCCTGGTGGTCACTGCCGTGTCGTGGTAACCGCTGTGTGGTGATCACTGCTGTGTGGTGATCACTGCTGCGTGGTAGTCACTGCTGTGTGGTGGTCACTGCGCTGTGTGGTGATCACTGTTGTGTGGTGGTCACTGCTGTGTGGTGATCACTGCTGTGTGGTGGTCACTGCTGTGTGGTAGTCACTGCTGTGTGGTGGTCACTGCTGTGTGATGTTCACTGCTGCGTGGTGGTTACTGCTTCGTGGTGGTCACTGTTGTGTGATGGTCACTGCTGAGTGGTGGTCACTGTTGCCTGGTGGTCACTGCCGTGTGGTGGCAACTGCTGTGTTGTGATCACTGCTGTGTGGTGATCACTGTTGTGTGTTGGTCACTGCTGCCTGGTGGTCACTGCTGCCTGGTGGTCACTTCTGTGTGGTGGTCACTGCTGTGTGGTGGTCACTGCTGCGTGGTGGTCACTTCTGTGTGGTGGTCACTGCTGTGTGGTGGTCACTGCTGCGTGGTGGTCACTGCTGTGTGGTCGTCACTGCTGTGTGGTCGTTTACTGCTGTGTTGTGGTCACTGCTCTATGGTGGTCACTGCTGTGTGGTGGTCATTTCTGTGTGATGGTCACTGTTGTGTTGTGGTCACTGCTGTGTTGTGGTCACTCCTGTGTGATGGTCACTGCTGTGGGGTGGTCATGCTGCGTGGTGGTCACTGCTGCGTGATGGTCACTGCTGCGTGGTGGTCACTGCTGCGTTGTGGTCACTGCTGTGTGGTGGTCACTGCTGTGTGGTGGTCCCTGCTGTGTGGTGGTCACTGCTGTGTGGTGGTTACTGCTGTGGGGTGGTCACTGCTGTGTGGTGGTCACTGCTGCTTAGTCACTGCTGTGTGGTGGTCACTGCTGTGTGGTGGTCACTGCTGCTTGGTCACTGCTGTGTGGTGGTCACTGCTGTGTGGTGGTCACTGCTTTGTGGTGGTCACTGCTGCTTGGTCACTGCTGTGTGGTGGTCACTGCTGTGTGGTGGTTACTGCTGTGTGGTGGTCACTGCTGCTTGGTCACTGCTGCTTGGTCACTGCTGTGTGGTGGTCACTGCTGTGTGGTGGTCACTGCTGTGTGGTGGTCACTGCTGCTTGGTCACTGCTGTGTGGTGGTCACTTCTGTGTGGTGGTCACTGCTGCTTGGTCACTGCTGTGTGGTGGTCACTGCTGCGTGGTGGTCACTGCTGTGTGGTGGTCACTGCTGTGTGGTGGTCACTGCTGCTTGGTCGCTGCTGTGTGGTGGTCACTGCTGCTTGGTCACTGCTGTGTGGTGGTCACTGCTGTGTGGTGGTCACTACTGCTTGGTCACTGCTGTGTGGTGGTCACTGCTGCGTGGTGGTCACTGCTGTGTGGTGGTCACTGCTGTGTGGTGGTCACTACTGTGTGGTGCTGGTGACTGAGCTTAGTTCTCACCCTCGGTCATTACCTTAATGAGCTCAAGACTCGCCCCTGGCGATCTCCCTACTGGGTTCGCCTCACTTCCTCACTCGCCTCATGAATTCATGGCTTTGCTCATCATGAAGTAACACGAAATCTCCATTTGTCCTCCGAGAAGAGAAAAATCACTCTTATAATTTTTAAAAATCATTCAATTGAGTTTCTGACACCTCCTTCAGCAGATCGTTCAAGCCCAACCACTCACAGTCTAAAGGACTTCTTCCTTGCGTCCTTAGAGCACATTTGCAAGTTGATTTTCCTTGTAATTCACTTAACTTTACGTTCCCTCCTTTCAAACAGTGTGTCTCTGTCTACGATATCGAGTCTTCATGGCTAACACGTACGTTGTAATTTATATCGTACTTGGTTCGACTCGGGTTTTTTTCTCTTTGTCTTAAGATTGATCACATTTTCCTTTTCTTAACCGATGGTAAGAAAACTCCTGCTAGACGTGTGGCACTGTACGAAGCAAGAGAGTGCAATAAATGGCACTTAGATTCAGTCGATATTTTTTTTTATTAACGACAATGTTTTTGCCTATACAGCAGACATTATTAAGTCATTGACTTGATAAAATCCAGTGAGGGCTTCAAACACAGTTAAATAAAGGTATCCACGACATCTATGTTATTTACTCCACCTTACTGGTAATTATATACCATTCCAGTACTATAAATAGAGTTTAAAGTAATGTCATCAGCTGCATAATTACCTGTTGTAGTAAATATGACTGTTGTATCACTGGCCAGAAAATCAAAGACTTACATCTAAAAAAATTCACTTGAATTATCTCGTGAAACTTCAAGTGGATTATGAAACATTCTTATCTCCTGTTCATTCGTTTGAAAGTTACCAAATCTTTTCTTGAAGTCTCTCTGCGGGATTTTTCTTGCTTTACAGATTATTTTCACGGAAATCTGTGAAATTCTTTCCAGATTGAATGAGAGTTTTTTTTTTCTGATGCTGGAAAAGTGTAAAAATCACCTTCACTGACTTGCTTCTCAAACATATCTTTCTTTTCCTCAAAATTTTTCACTTCAGCAAACATGTCAAACACCATTTGTCCTTTATTATCTGCAACTTGTTAAATCACTTAAGGAAGCCATATTCCAAATTCATTCAGGGTCTAATAAAAAAAAAGGTATCTTGACCTTTTCTTTTCTCATCGACAAAGAAACAAAAAAAAAATTGTTTGATGACCTTACCTGTGCTTCTCTACCTGGTTTCAGCAGGTAACTCAGACAAGAATCTTTGCAATGATGCACATTACAGTTTCGAACCAGAGAATCTTACTGCACAAAGCATGTAAATAATGTCGTGGAATTGCACGTGAAGTTCAGCATTCAATTTCTATGCATTTTTTCATTAATTTTTGTGACGCAAGTTTTACATCCAACCATGTTTCTTGCACTACCTGCTGTCTCACGTCTCAGTCACAGTTCACGTCCAACCATGTTTCTTGCACTACCTGCTGTCTCACGTCTCAGTCACAGTTTACATTAAGGTCGTTCGCAGATTCACTCATCATCATTATGTATTTATTTTTGGCAGTAATATCTCTCAAGTATTCATTGCACTCAACAGCTCCGTAATTTCAAAATTAGAATCCATATTCCCTATAAATATCCCAAGCTGAGCAGTTTCTAAAATGGCGTTACTTCCATGTAGTGCCGAAGAGAAATGTTCAAAATGTGTTGTTTTTGTTAATCAATGTGGTATAGTGTACAGCTCCTGGCTCCCGTCATCAACGCGCCTGGTGATTGCGGATGTCGATAAACTTGTTCAACCGATACAACCCCTCAAGGGAGGTTCCTTGACGCTGGTGAGGGGCTCTTGATCTAGAGAATTGGATCTGTACTCCAGTTCCCTGAACTGAGCCTGAATACCTTCCATCCTCCCCCTACAGGCTCTATACAATCCCTACGGGTTTAGCGCTCCACCCATGATTATTATAATAATAATAATAATGTACCCGATACAAGCAGCTTTACCAGGGTACGGCTTCTCTTTTACTTTCCCCATGTACTTCTTTATACACTTTCTGTCAGTGGACAGTGTACCACTCTCGGCGATATATTTACCTTCGTGATAAATACACTTTCACCACTAAGGCCTTCAATAACGTTTTTGCTCCTTGAAAGACGTTTCGCCGCTGAGACACACAGATTTCAGTGAACTGGTTTTGTTTGCTCGCTCTTTCCTCTTGAAATAACGAGGAGTAGCTCTTGTGACGTGATTCACAGTGCATTTTAACACTGTATTCCTCAAAAACAGTCACTCTTTCATCGCATGTCGTGGACATGGTTTTATCGTTTCATAAAACAAAAACTAATCATTAGTTCACGTTTCACTAAAAGTGTTATTTCCTATTTTTCGCTTCTTTGAAGCAGAGTCGTATTGTTGCAAACACTTTTTTAATAACAGCATCGAAAGAATTACAGGTACATTAACACTTTCACTGCTCTCTTCACTGAGTCTCCCAACACACACCGGGCCTCTCTTCATTCATTGTCTCCGTGCCTATGCTATGCCTCTCTTCTATAACTGTGCATCTCTGCTTTCACTGTGCCTCCCTACATTCACCGTTCTTCTCTTCCTGAAATGCTCCCTCTGTCGTCACATTTTCGTGTAATCATGAATATTTATCCAACGTGTAAATATATTTGTAGATATTATGCTTCTCCAGTAAGCTTCACTGAAGCTTTAACTTGTAGTATTTTATTCTGACTCGCTTCTCTACAGTTCTTTGATAGATCATGATATTTGCCTCTCCAATAATCCAGTTATTTCTAATAAACTAATGTTTTTTCTCTCTCTCTTTCCTCTCCTAAGTCACATAATATAATCATTCTTACCAAAAGAATTTAGACAGATAATGTTGAAAATTTCTTCTAATATTAAGGAACTTTGCCTGAACTCCTCTGAAAGGTCTAGTCTCGTAGAAACGTCTTTCGTAGCCTTTTAATATATTCATGTCCCTGATTTTCCTTAGCTAATTTGTCTTACGCTTACCCTGCGTGACTGTTACTCATGGCAGCTTCTTCTTGCATTTCTCATTATTTTTTCCAAGTGCATTTATTTTCTGCTATATGTTTATGATAGTTGAAATCATCTAAGTATTTTAAAGTTATCTCAACTTTTTTTTTTTTTTTTGTCCATCATCAGTTCCTTTTAGAATTTTCTGTAATCTCTTTCATTTCAGGGCCAGAGAAATGCTAGAGCTAGTTGACATTTTATTAGTTAATGTCAACTGCTGTTTCTATTTCAATTTTTTCTTTAGTTGTTTTAGTATAATTATTTTTAGATATAGTTATGTAGTCTTCAAATTCATTCATCTTTATCTCACAGGTCTGTGTAACATTTTGTGTGATGATCTTAGCTGGTTGCTCCTGATGTTCCTGGCCTCTATAGTTTGTTTTCTTGTTACCGCATAATCTTCTTTCGTTTATTCTTCTTTTAACCTTTTGTCTCCTCTGTAAGATCCTTTTTTTTTTAATTAATTCCATATTCATCTTCTTCCTTTTCTTTATAATCTGAAGTTGCTCTTTTCTTGCATTTTTCATTTATTATATTGAGTCTTTAATAACTTATATTTGTCAATGTTTTTCATATTTAATTTTCTATTATTTCCTCATATCTTAATCGCTTTTCTTCTTTTACACAATTTATTTTGTCTTTATGCGAAAGCAGACGCAAGTTTTCACCTGGTGCTATAAACAGGTGTTCTTTATTTATTTAATATTCGTATAACCTTCTTCTGCACAACAATATTTAATATACCAGGTATATTTATAATATAACAAACTGCTTAACACCACTCATATATAACACTTTGCTCTTTGTATTATATATATATAGGCATAAAGATCCTTTTTACTCGAAACTGCAACCACTGCGTGTATACATGTGCGTGCAGACATATGCTGCGCGTGTGCACATAAATGTGCATGTGTACAAAAAAGAGCCGACTCAATCCCTTCTGTTGTAATCTCAGTATATCAAATAATTTTTTCCTAGTCCGACTTCTTTTGTCATGGCAATGTAATCACATCATGTGCTGTGATATTCAATTTGTATTGGATGGCTCTAATCTCTGATTATCGGCCGCAAATAGGCTGAATTATATACACGGAACGTTCGCTAACATGCAGTCATGTGTGTGTGTACTCTCCTAGTTGTGCTTCCAGGGGTCGAGTCACAGCTCCTGACCCTGCCTCTACACTGGCCGCTACTGGGTCACTCTTCCTGCTCCATGTGTGTGAGAGTAATTACCAGTTAATAGCTACAGGGAAAGAGCTTATATTTGTTTCGTTTTGTTTCCTCTTTATAAAGTTCTGAAGAACTTCTACAACACATTCTACCTAACGTTCGATCCCGTCCCAGAATTTCCAGTTATCAGTGAGAACACGCTCTCTTATTCCCATTGTTATTGGTAACAAGAGATGTTCTTGTCTATTCTCTCGCATAATTTTAAAAATTCTGATGAAATTATCATATCTCTTACCTTCTCCTGTTTTCCTACTTCGGAGTTTTGCAGTGCGTTTATTCTCTTTCAAAATTCCTTTTTTTTTTTCCTGTAAGTTTGCATTTATAAGAGGAGATGCTTATTGTATGCTGAAATTTATTCTTATGGAAAAAAACTTTGCTTAGCGCTTTAGCCTTGCCAAGCATTGACTGGAAATATATTTGATATTCTGTTGATTTCCCTGATATTTCAGTATGGCACTGTGTGCCGTAATGTATCCCACTGCATATTTTTTTTTATTTTTTGAATATATTTCAATAGGTTTCAAACCTATTCAAAAATATTTTTAAATACGATATCTATATAACCAATGCAAACATAGAAGTGAAAACATCGCCTTTTCTACAGCAATGTGGACTGCATTATTTAATTTATTCACTACGTGTCTATATATATATAAATATATATATATATATATATATATATATATATATATATATATTTTATATATATATATATATATATATATATATATATATATATATAGTATAATTATATATATATATATATATATATATATATATATATATATATATATATATATATATATATATATATATAAAACCAAGGGCTGGCATGCAAGACACAATGAGGTCAACGACATCATAAAGAGAGCCCTTGCTACAGCTGGATGCCCAGCCGAGAGAGCCTCGATCACTAGCAGCCAACAACGCCCACAACCCAGCAAACCGCCCCGACGGGATCACCATCTATCCTTGGAAGAATGGCAAGCTCTTAGCATGGGATTATACCTGTGTGTCGACACTGGCTGACACCTACATCCATCACAGTGTCGGGCGACAGGGAGGAGCTGCTGACCACAGAGAGGAGTACAAGATCGGCAAGTACAGGGACATAAGCCAACAGTATAAATTTGTCCCAGTGGGATCAGAGACCTTGGGAGCGTGGGGAAAAATGCAACACGTTTCCTTAAAGAACTGGGTTCCAGACTCATCGACACCACCAGGGACCCAAGGGCAGCCACGTTCATGTTCCAGCGTCTCAGCGTGGCCATCCAGAGGGGAAACGCATGCTGCATACTTGGCTCGCGTCCGGCTTCGGAGGAACTGGAGGAGATTCATAATCTTTGACATATTGTACCATTGTATTCATGTTTGTGTTTTCTATAAATGTATTCTGTCTATTAATAAAGCATTTATATGCATGTATGTATGTATATAGGATGGGTGGTAGGAGAAGTGGAATATTCAAATGGCTTCAGAAAGAAATCCAAATATTCTTCCTTGAAGCCTTTTATCCACTTCTCCGAGGCTATTTTATATGTTTTCATAAAAAAAAAAAAAAAATATAAATATATATATATATATATATATATATATATATATATATATATATATATATATATATATATAAGTTTTTTTTGGAGCTCCTTGTAATCGGCCGATGTGTTAATAAAATAAAAAATATATATATATATAATTTATATATATATATATATATATATATATATATATATATATATATATACATTATATATATATATATATATATATATATATATTTTTTTTTTTTTTATTAACACATCGGCCGATTCCCACCAAGGCAGGGTGGCCCGAAAAAGAAAAACTTTCATCATCATTCACTCCATCACTGTCTTGCCAGAAGGGTGCTTTACACTACAGTTATAAAACTGCAACATTTACACCCTCCTTCAGAGTGCCGGCACTGTACTTCCCATCTCCAGAACTCAAGTCCGGCCTGCCGGTTTCCTGAATCCCTTCATAAATGTTACTTTGCTCACACTCCAACAGCACGTCAAGTATTAAAACCATATGCCTCCATTCACTCCTATCAAATACGCTCACACATGCTTGCTGGAAATCCAAGCCCTCGCACACAAAACTTCCTTTACCCTCCCTCCAACCTTTCCTAGGCCGACCCCTACCCCGCCTTCCCTCCACTACAGATTTATACACTCTCGAAGTCACTCTGTCTCGTTCCATTCTCTCTACATGTCCAAACCACCTCAACAACCCCTCCTCAGCTCTCTGGACAATCGTTTTGGTAATCCTGCACCTCCTCCTAATTTCCAAACTCCGAATTCTCTGCATTATATTCACACCACACATTGACCTCAGACATGACATCTCCACTGCCTCCAGCCTTCTCCTCGTTGCAACATTCATCACCCATGCTTCACACCCATATAAGAGCGTTGGTATAACTATACTCTCATACATTCCCTTTACTTCCATGGACAAGGTTCTTTGTCTCCACAGACTCCGAAGTGCTCCACTCACCCTTTTCCCTCATCAATTCTATGATTCACCTCATCCTTCATAGACCCATCCGCCGACATGTCCACTCCCAAATATCTGAATACATTCACCTCCTCCATACTCTCTCCCTCCAATCTGATATCCAATCTTTCGTCACCTATTCTTTTTGTTATTCTCATCACCTTACTCTTTCCTATATTCACTTTCAATTTTCTTCTTTTACACACCCTACCAAATTCATCCACCAACCTCTGCAGCTTCTCTTCAGAATCTCCCAAAAGCACAGTGTCATCAGCAAAAAGCAACTGTGACAACTCCCACTTTGTATTTGCTTCTTTATCTTTTAGCCCAACACCTCTTGCCAAGACCCTCGCATTCACTTCTCTTACAACCCCATCTATAAATATATTGAACAACCACGGTGACATCACACATCCTGTCTAAGGCCCACTTTTACTGGGAAATAGTCCCCTTCCCTCCTACACACTCTAACCTGAGCCTCACTATCCTCATAAAAACTCTTCACTGCTTTCAGTAACCTTCCTCCTATTCCATACACCTGCAACATCTGCCACATTGCCCCCCTATCTACCCTATCATACGCCTTTTCCAAATCCATAAATGCCACAAAAAAATCTTTACCCTTATCCAAATACTGTTCACCTATATGTTTCACTGTAAACACTTGGTCTACACACCCCCTACCTTTCCTAAAGCCCCTTGTTCATCTGCTATCCTGCTTTCTGTTTTACTCTTAATTCTTTCAATAATAACTCTACCATACACTTTACCAGGTACACTCAACAGACTTATTCCCCTATAATTTTTGCACTCTCTTTTGTCCCCTTTGCCTTTATACAAAGGAACAATACACGCTCTCTGCCAATCCCTAGGTACCTTACCCTCTTCCATACATTTATTAAATAATAGCACCAACCACTCCAAAATTATATCCCCACCTGCTTTTAACATTTCTATCTTTATCCCATCAATCCCAGCTGCCTTACCCCCTTTCATTCTACCCACTGCCTCACGAACTTCCCTACACCCACAACTGGCTCTTCCACACTCCTACAAGATGTTATTCCTCCTTGCCCTACACACGAAATCACAGCTTCCTGTCTTCATCAACATTTAACAAATCCTCAAAATATTCTCTCCATCTTCCCGATACTCTAACTCTCCATTTAATAACTCTCCTCTCCTATTTTTAACTGTCAAATCCATTTGTTCTCTAGGCTTCCTCAACTTATTAATCTCATTCCAAAACTTTTTCTTATTTTCAACAAAATTTGCTGATAACATCTCACCCACTCTCTCATCTGCTCTCTTTTACATTGCTTCACCACTCTTAACCTCTCTTTTCTCTCCATATACTCTTCCCTCCTTGCATCACTTCTACTTTGTAAAAACCTCTCATATGCTAACTTTTTCTCCCTTACTACTCTCTTTACATCATCATTCCACCATCGCTCCTCTTCCTCCCGCACCCACTGCCTGTAACCACAAACTTCTGCTGAACACTCTAACACTACATTTTTAAATCTACCCCATACATTTTCGACCCCATTGCCTACACTCTCACTAGCCCATCTATCCTCCAATAGTTGTTTATATCTTACCCTAACTGCCTCCTCTTTTAGTTTATAAACCTTCACCTCTTTCTTACTGATTCTATTTTCCTTGTATCCCATCTACCTTTTACTCCCACTGTAGCTATAACTAAAAAGTGATCTGATATATCTGTAGCCCTCTATAAACATGTACATCCTGAAGTCTACTCAACAGTCTTTTATCTATCAATACATAGTCCAACAAACTACTGTCATTACGCCCTACATCATATCTTGTATACTTATTTATCCTTTTTTTCTTAAAATATGTATTACCTATAACTAAACCCCTTTCTATACAAAGTTCAATCAAAGGGCTCCCATTATCATTTACACCTGGCACCCCAAACTTACCTACTACACCCTCTCTGCATGTTTCTCCCACTTTAGCATTTAGGTCCCCTACCACAATTATTTCTCTCATTTGGTTCAAAAGTTCCTATACATTCGCTTAACATCTCCCAAAATCTCTCTCTCCTCTACACTCCTCTCTTCTCCAGGTGCATACACGCTTATTATGACCCACTTTTCGCATCCGACCCTTATTTTAATCCACATAATCCTTGAATTTACACATTTATATTCCCTCTTTTCCTTCCATAACTGATCCTTCAACATTATTGCTACCCCTTCCTTAGCTCTAACTCTCTCAGATACTCCTGACTTAATCCCATTTATTTCTCCCCACTGAAACTCGCCTACCCCTTCAGCTTTGTTTCGCTTAGGCCAGGACATCCAACTTCTTTCATTCATAACATCGGCAATCATCTCTTTCTTATCATCCGCACTACATCCACGCACATTCAGACAACCCAATTTTATAAAGTTTTTCTTCTTCTCGTTTTTAGTAGATTTGTACAGGAGAAGGGGTTACTAGCCCATTGCTCCCTGGCAATATATATACATATATATATATATATATATATATATATATATATATATATATATATATATATATATATATATATATATGTGTATTATATATATATATATATATATATATATATATATATATATATATATATATATATATATATATATATATATATATATATATATATATATATATTTGAGTAATTGTCACCTTCATGTCAGATTGAATCATTCTGGCATTTCTCCTCTGACTTCTCTCATTAACAAGGTGTTTTCTCCCCCACAACTGCTGTTTTGTGTTGTTTACACCATTTTCTATATACTGTAGACACTGTTGTGCATGAAACTCTTAGATCAGTAGTTTGTGAGATACTCAGAGCACCTCGTCTGGCACCAACAATCACATTTCTTCCCCATTCTGATGTTTCAAATGAGCAACAACTGAACCTCTTGACTATGTATGTATGCTTTTAGGCACTGAGCTGCTGCCACGTGATTGGCATCAACGGGCAGGTGTACATAATAGTGTCCACTATGTGTGTGTGTGTGTGTGTGTGTAATTTCTTCAATTTTCCCTGAAGATATTAAATTTTAGAAGTGATAATTTAGTGTAAAGGAAAATGTTGCATCGTCGAATATAATCACAGCAAAAAAAAATTAATCACATTGGCTGTTGGGTAATACAATTAAAAATTTTTGGTCACCAACTTTATCTCAATTTCCTTTGCTAATATTTTACTTTTTCTCTTGATGATTGATACACAAGTCAGCCAACATCCAGATGATAGACAAAAATATAATAAGTTGTGTTAGTGCTTTTACATCACACACACCACTGATGCTTCCATCATATATATATATATATATATATATATATATATATATATATATATATATATATATATATATATATATATTTTCAATGTATCTCAAATCTTTTGTACCATATTATGTAATAAAAATACCTATTGTGTAATATGTATATATATATATATATATATATATATATATATATATATATATATATATATATATATATATATATATATATATATATATATATATATATTCAACAAGTCGGCCGTCTCCCACCGAGGCACGGTAACCCAAAAAGAAAGAAAATCCCCAAAAAGAAAATACTTTCATCATCATTCAACACTTTCACCACACTCATACATAATCACTGTCTTTGCAGAGGCGCTCAGATACGACAGCTGAGAATAGTCCTCCCAGCTGTCACTATCCCAGACCCTCCTTTAAAGTGCAGGCATTGTACTTCCCATTTCCAGGACTCAAGTCCAACTAAATCAATTAACTGGTTTCCTGAATCCCTTCACAAAATGTTACCCTGCTCACACTACAACAGATCGTCATGTCCCAAAACCATTCGTCTCCATTCATTCCTATCTAACACGCTCACACATGCTTTGCTGGAAGTCCAAGCCCTCGCCCACAAAACCTCCTTTACCCCTCCCTCCAACCTTTTCTAGGACGACCCCTACCCCGCCTTCCTTCCCTACAGATTTATACGCTCTCCAAGTCATTCTATTTTGATCCATTCTCTCTAAATGACCAAACCACCTCAACAACCCCTCTTCAGCCCTCTGACAAATACTTTTAGTAACTCCACACCTCCTAATTTCCACATTCCGAACTTTCTGCATAATATTTACACCACCCATTGCCCTTAGACAGGACATCTCCACTGCCTCCAGCCTCCTCCTCGCTGCAGCATTTCCAACCCATGCTTCACACCCATATTATATATATATATATATATATATATATATATATATATATATATATATATATATATATATATATATATATATATATAAAAACACATCGGCCGTTTCCACAAAGGCAGGGTGGCCCGAAAAAGAAAAACTTTCATCATTCACTATATCACTGTCTTGCCAGAGGCATGCTTACACTACAGTTATAAAACTGCAACATTAACACCCCTCCTTCAGAGTGCAGACACTGTACTTCTCATCTCCAGGACTCAAGTCCAGCCTGCCGGTTTCCCTGAATCCCTTCGTAAATACACACACAACCCGCACATAGGAGAGAGGAGCTTACGACGACGTTTCGGTTGTGTGTGTATTCTTCCAGTCACAGTATTGTGCATTTTTTGTTATCCCTTCTAAATGTTACTTTGCTTCCTCTCCAACAGCACGTCAAGAATTAAAAACCATTTGTCTCCATTCACTCCTTTCAAATACGCTCATGCATGCTTGCTGGAAGTCCAAGTCCCTCGCACACAAAACCTCCTTTACCCCCTCCCTCTAACCTTTCCTACGCCGACTCCTACCCCGCCTTCCCTCCACTACAGATTTATACACTCTCGAAGTCATTCTACTTTGTTCCATCCTCTCTACATGTCCAAACCACCTCAACAACCCCTCCTCAGCCCTCTGGATAATAGTCTTGGTAATCCCGCACCCCCTCCTAATTTCCACACTACGAATTCGCTGTATTATATTCACACCACACATTGATCTCAGACATGACATCTCCATTGCCTCCAGCCTTCTCCTTTCTGCAACATTTACCACTCATGCTTCACACCCATATAAGTGTGTTGGTATAACTATACTCTCATACATTCCCCTCTTTGCTTCCACGGACAAAGTTCTTTGTCTCCACAGACTCCTAAGTGCACCACTTACCCTTTTACCCTCATCCATTCTATGATTCACCTCATTCTTCATAGATATCTGAATACATCTGAATACATTCACCTCCTCCATACTCTCGCCCTACAGTCTGATATCCAATCTTTCATCACCTAATCTTTTTGTTATCCTCATCACCTTACTCTTTCCTATATTCACTTTCAATTTCCTTCTTTTACATACCCTACCAAACTCATCCACCAGCCTCTGCAACTTCTCTTCAGAATCTCCCAAAAGCACAGTGTCATCAGCAAAAAGCAGCTGTGACAACTCCCACTTTGTGTTAGATTCTTTATCTTTTAACCCTACACCTCTTGACAACACCCGCGCAATCACTTCTCTTACAACCCCATCTATAAATATATTGAACAGCCATGGTGACATCACACATCCTTGTCTAAGGCCTACGTTTACTGGGAAATAATCTACCTCTCTCCTACATACTCTAACCTGAGCCTCACTATCCTCGTATAAACTTCACTGCTTTCAGTAACTTACCTCCTATTCCAAACACCTGCAACATCTGCCACATTGCAACCCAAACTTACCTACCACACCCTCTCTAAATGTTTCTCCTACTTTAGCATTTAGGTCCTCTACCACAATTACCCTCTCAGTTGGTTCAAAAGTTCCTATACATTCGCTTAACATCTCCAAAAATCTCTCTCTCTCCTCTACACTCCTCTCTTCTCCAGGTGCATACACGCTTATTATGACCCACTTTTCGCATCCGACCCTTATTTTGATCCACATTATCCTTGAATTTATTCATTTATATTCCCTCTTCACCTTCCATAACTGATCTTTCAACATTATTGCTACCCCTTCCTTAGCTCTAACTCTCTCAGATACTCCTGACTTAATCCCATTTATTTCTCCCCACTGAAACTCGCCTACCCCCTTCAACTTTGTTTCGCTTAGGGCCAGGACATCCAACTTCTTTTCATTCATAACATCAGCAATCATCTCTTTCTTATCATCCGCACTACATCCACGCACATTCAAGCATCCCAGTTTTATAAAAAAATTCTTCTTCTCTTTTTTAGTAAATGTATACAGGAGAAGGGTTGCTAGCCCATTGCTCCCGGCATTTTAGTCGCCTCATACGACACGCATGGCTTACGGAGGAAAGATTCTTTTCCACTTCCCCATGGAGAATAGAGGAAATAAAGAAGAACAAGAGCTATTAAGAAAAAAATAGAAAACCTAGATATGTGTGTGTATATATATGCATGTGCATGCTGTGTAGTGTGACATAAGTGTAAGTAGAAGTAGCAAGATATACCTGTTATCCAGCGTGTTTATGAGACAGAAAATGACATATATATAAAGATGGGGTGGTAGGGGAAGTGGAATATTCAAATTACTTCAGAAAAAAATCTAAATATTCTTCCTTGAAGCTTTTTATCCACTTCTCCGAGGCTATGGGACCCACAATTTACACCAGAGGTGGACCCCATCATTATATATATATATATATATATATATATATATATATATATATATATATATATTTTATATATATATATATATATATATATATATATATATATGTATATGCGTATATTGCTCTTGGTGAATTCTAGCATGTAAAAATCTCTGAGTTGTGTCCGATGCATGCAGGGATGAGATGCAAGGCTATTTGAGCCACCTGCCTGAAAGCTGGGTGCCTGGATCAACATCTAGCGAACTGACCAAGGTATTGACCAGTGTGTACCGGCAAGCACTGCATACCTTGTCAGGTTCGTAGGTTCGAGTCTCCGTCGGCCAGAGATCAGTGCTTGTGAATATTTCGCCTGCTCTTGCGAATTCCTAGCATATATATATATATATATATATATATATATATATATATATATATATATATATATATATATATATATATATATATATATATATATATTATATATATATATATATATATATATATATATATATATATATATATATATATATATATATATATATATATATATATATATATATATATATATATATTTCTTAGGTACCACCTCTAAAACTTTACTGGCGACCCTCATCCTCAGAGAAGACGATAAACGTACCTCAGGGAAAACTCGAGGTTCTCCCGGAGCTGTTTGAATATTTTCTTCTCCTATCACCCCCTATATATATTATATGAATGCTTTATTAATAGACAGAATACATTGACAGAAAACACAAACATGAACATAAATACAATGGTACAATATATCAAAGATTATGAATCTCCTCCAGCTCCTCCGAAGCCGGACACGAGCCAAGTATGCAGCATGCTTTTCCCCTCTGGATGGCCACGCTGAGACCCTGGAACATGAACATGGCTGCCCTTGTGTCCCTGGTGGTGTCGATGAGTCTGGAACCCAGTTCTTTAAGAAAACGTGTTGATATTGTTGGCATATGTCCCTGTACTTGCCGTTCTTGCACTCCTCCCTGTGGTCAGCAGCTCCTCCCTGTCGCCCGACACTGTGATGTATGTAGGTGTTAGCCAGTGTCGACACACAGGTATAATCCCATGCTAAGAGCTTGCCATTCTTCCTAGGATAGATGGTGATCCCGTCGGGGCGGTTTGCTGGGTTGTTGGTATTGCTGGCTGCTAGTGATCGAGGCTCTCTCTCGGCTGGCCATCCTGCTGTAGCAAGGGTTCTCTTTATGATGTCGTTGACTTCATTGTGTCTTGCATGCCAGCCCTTGGTTTTGGAACAGTTTAGACCATGTAGACCATATTGGTCGGCTTGCGCATCGCCGCAAATCACGTATATATATATATATATATATATATATATATATATATATATATATATATATATATATATATATATATATATATATATATATATATATATATATATATATATATATATATATATATATATATATATATATATTAAAAACAAGTTATTACATAGTGTGAAATCTATGAATTAAATTTGGGCTGTGTATGTCCAAGTTAACCATTTTTATTGAAGAAAATGGGTATTAGTTTCCAAATAATGACTTTTTAAATCCTCTTTTGATTCCCTTCAAATCTTCAACTCTAATAGTCAACTTCATTATCAACTTATGCCGCACTCTGCAGTATTGCAGTATTGCAGTAGCTTGCTTTAGGGTGGAGCCGCCTGGGGTTACGGTGCACGGTCGTACCTTTCTCGGATCGCCCAGCCACTGAAATACATCTAGTTGTTTTACATTCTCTTGATATTGCTAATGTTTTTTCTGTCTCATACAGACGTTCGATAACAGGTACATCTGGCTACTATTGCCATCACTTTGTACATGCAGTACACGTGACTGTACATGCAGTACACGTGACTGTACATGCAGTACACGTGACTGTACATGCAGTACACGTGACTGTACATATAAGTGTATACTCACTCGTCTGAGTTCACTTTCAATTTCTTAATAGTTGTCGTTGTTGTGTTTCCTTTTAGTTGCGTGGGGAAGTAGAAGTCTTTCCATGTAAACAGAGTGTCGCAAATTGCTACAAAAAAATGAACTCACACTTTCAGCACCCAAAAAAGCACAGAATAACGCCTCATATGGTCCTCATGCTATGTGTTTATCGATGTCCAAAACTAATTCCTTTATTTTAAGCTAATTTAACCAGCTCCATGTTTAAAATTAGTTAATTTAAAAAAAAAATCGCAAATACAGTTTGAAACTTTTAATTCTGCTTCAGTGATTCATCGAACATGATTCACATTTTTTTTAGAACGATTTTCGTTTATAGTTTAGGTTTAATATTGACTCCCATCTCCCCATCCACCATAGAGCCAAACAAGGTAAAGGCGTGAACACACTGTCCGAGGTCTAATGAAGAGGGATACGCCAGTGACCAGCAAAGAACTTAGTGGTAATCGCAAGACCAAAAAAGAGTACTCAACTGCAGAAGCCCTTCTGACCCTAGCCTAATATATAGCCCAATCCCAAACGATTGTCAGGTTAAACGCCACTTCATTCGAAATCTATTTTCAAGTAAATCCATCATCCAGAGAGTTGGCCCAAGAACCAGACGAGCTGGCCAACATGTTGCTCACCCCTGGACAGTGACAACACGAGGGCCAGCATGCTGCTCACCACTGGACAGTGACAACACGAGAGGGCCAGCATGCTGCTCACCACTGGACAGTGACAACACGAGAGGGCCAGCATGCTGCTCACCACTGGACAACGAAAGAGTGACCTAAGATCAAGCAGGGACAACACCCACCCACCCATTTTATATCTGTTCACTTAGCAAATAAGCATATTGCCAGCAGAAGCGTCGCAGCTCCAGGAAAAGCTTCACATTTGGAGCCAGAGGAAACGAATATATAAGACACATGTACAAAATGTGGCTCTCTTTATTCAGCATCTTTATCCAGAACAAATATACCCAAATATTATACAGGTGTCTCATTTATCAACTTGTCACTTTACCAACCCATTTATACAAAGAAGCGAATAAAGTAGCGGGTATAACAATACAGGCAATGTGGATAAAAGGACATACCTGCATACGCTTAAAACATCTTTATTGGATAGGTTTCGGTCCTGGGGCCTTGGTCATTTGGAGTGACCAATGTCACAGGACCTAAACGTATTCAACAAATGTCCTAAGTGAATGCGCTTGTTAAGCGAAGATTATGCGGGTACATGCGCCGCGACTTACACACGCATCATAGCGTTTAATTAAACCATTGCAGTCAACGGCCAACCCAGGGGGAAAAAGTCCCATACAGTGCCTCTAAGGTATTAGCAAGGACCGTAACTTAACCCTCCCATCCACCCCGCCCATCCCCAACCACCCCTCCTCCTTCCCCATTTTCCCATAAATCCCCACCCATCCCCATTCCACCTCACCTCGGAAAGAAGTTGATGTCATGGGGGGATGACTTGTCTACAGCTTTTTTTTCATTTTAGTCATGACTCGAACCACTTTATCCTCATTATAGTGAAAACCCTCGTTTACACGTCCGCATATAAGTGACTCCAGTGGGAAGAGAGATACACGTTTCGCCCATCCAGTAAGCTTTAACCAGTCACTATGTCTCTCCATATATAGGCGTGTACGTTTAGTAGTTAAAAGTCACAAATTCAATCATATGGAACTTTTGTCTAAATTTTCACCACCATATCTGGAACTTTTATTGACGATGTTTTGCCCACGCAGTAAAAATGATCTAGTCACATATAGATGAGATCTCTATGTATGTATATGTGTGCCTTGAAAAAATCAACCTCCTGGTAGCTGAAGTATGTTCAAGGCATATTCCTCTAAGAAAAAAGAAGAGAAGAAGTAAACTGGAGAGAGAGAGAGACGCTCCCTCTACAGGAGAAGATGAAGAATCACTGAGCTCCTCAAGAATGCCGGACTATCTGATTCACAGAAGGAAGCGCTAACCAGGGAAGTGAAAAATATTGAGCTAAAGTTAAAGGACTCATACAGGATCCAGGAGAGTCAAGAGGAGCTAAAAGTTATTAGTGAAATTGAAAGAAATTCGAAATATTTCTTTTCATATGGCAAAAACAAGGCAAAACCCACTTCTAGTATAGGGCCCCTGCTCAGACAAGACGGATTTTACACAGATGACAACAAAGAAATGAGAGATACTGAAATCTCAATATGACTCTGTGTTCAGCGAGCCACTAATCAGTCTAAAGATAGACAATCCAAATTTTTTTCATGAATGAGCCTCAAAACCCTGCCAGTGTATGCCAAATTTCTGACATAATCCTAACTCCTCTAGACTTTGAGAAAGCCATCGACGAAATGCCCATGCACTCAGCCCCAGGCCCAGACTCGTGGAACTCTGTGTTCATTAAGAACTGCAAGAAACCCCTCTCACGGGCCCTAAGTATGCTATGGAGAAGGAGCATAGACACAGGTGAGATTCCACAGTCACTGAAAACAACGGATATAGCCCCACTCCACAAAGGTGGCAGAAAAGCAGTAGCTAAGAACTATAGACCAATAGCTTTAACGTCCCATATCATAAAAATCTTTGAAAGAGTTCTAAGAAGCAGGATAGCAACCACCTGTACTCCCCAAAATTGCACAACCCAGGGCAACATGGTTTCAGAGCAGGTCGCTCCTGCTTCTTGCAACTGCTAGACCACTATGATATGGTCCTAGATGCACTGAAAAACAAATAGAATGCACATGTAGTATACACAGATTTTGCAAAAGCCTTTGACAAGTGCGATCATGGTGTAATAGCACACAAAATGGTGGCAAAGTAGGCAGATGGATCTTCAACTTTTTAACCAATCGAGCACAAAGAGTAGTGGTAAACAGAGTTAAATCGGAAGCTGCCATAGTGAAGAGCTCTGTCCCACAAGGCACAGTACTCGCACCTATCTTGTTCCTCATTCTCATATCAGACATAGACAGGGATGTAAACCATAGCACTGTATCATCCTTTGCAGATGATACTAGGATCTGCATGAAAGTGTCATCCATTGAGGACACGGCAAATCTCCAAGAAGATATAAACCAAGTTTGCCAATGGGCAACAGAAAACAATATGATGTTCAATGAAGACAAATTCCAACTACTCCGTTATGGAAAACTGGAGGAAATAATAGCTAGGACTGATTATACTACAAACTCTAATCACAGAGCGGCTACACGAGGCCAGTATATCTGAAATACGTAGGGAGACACTGGTCAGAGAAATAGCAAACATCGAACTAAAACTAAAGGAATCTTACAGGAATCAAGAAACGCGGGAAGAACTAAAAGCCATAAATGAAATTGAAAGAAACCCAAAGTATTTCTTTTCTTTTACCAAAACAAAGTCGAGAACAACATCCAGTATTGGGCCCCTACTTAAACGGGATGGGTCCTACACAGATGACAGCAAGGAAATGAGTGAGATACTAAAGTCCCAGTATGACTCAGTTTTTAGCGAGCCGCTAACCAGACTGAAAGTCGAAGACCTAAATGATTTTTTTATGAGAGTGCCACAGAACTTGATAGACGCAAACCTATCTGACATTATCCTGACGCCAAATGACTTCGAAGAGGCAATAAATGACATGCCCATGCACTCCGCTCCAGGCCCAGACTCATGGAACTCCGTGTTCGTCAAGAACTGCAAGAAGCCCTTATCACGTGCTTTTAACATCCTATGGAGAGGGAGCATGGACACTGGGGTCGTCCCGCAGCTACTAAAAACAACAGACAGCCCCACTCCACAAAGGCGGCAGTAAATCAATAGCAAAGAACTACAGAACAATAGCGCTAACATCCCATATCATAAAAATCTTTGAAAGGGTTCTAAGAATCAAGATCGCCACTCATCTAGATACCCATAAATTGCACAACCCAGGACAGCATGGGTTTAGAGCAGGCCGCTCCTGTCTGTCCCAACTACTGGACCACTACGACAGAGTCCTGGATGCTCTAGAAGATAAACAGAATGCAGATGTTATATACACAGATTTTGCAAAAGCCTTTGACAAGTGTGACCATGGTGTAATAGCACACAAAATGCGTGATAAAGGAATAACAGGAAAAGTTGGCAGATGGATCTATAATTTCCTAACAAATAGAACACAAAGAGTAGTAGTCAACAGAGTAAAGTCTGAGGCGGCTACGGTGAAAAGCTCTGTTCCACAAGGCACAGTACTCGCTCCCATCCTGTTCATCCTCATCCTCATATCGGACATAGACAGGGATGTAAACCACAGTGCCGTGTCTTCCTTTGCAGATGACACCCGAATCTGCATGACAGTGTCCACCATTGAAGACACTGCAAGACTCCAAGCAGACATCAACCAAATCTTTAAATGGGCTGCAGAAAACAATAAGAAGTTCAATGAGGAGAAATTTCAATTACTCAGATATGGAAAACCTGAGGAAATTAAAATTTTATCGGAGTATAAAACAAATTCCAACCACACAATAGAGCGAAAAACTAATGTCAAAGACCTGGGAGTGATCATGTCAGAGGATCTCACCTTCAAGGACCATAACACTGTAGCAATCGCATCTGCTAGAAAAATGACAGGATGGATAATGAGAACCTTCAAAACCAGGGATGCCAAGCCCATGACACTTTTCAGGTCACTTGTTCTATCTAGGCTGGAATATTGCTGCACACTAACTGCACCTTTCAAGGCAGGTGAAATTGCTGAACTAGAAAATGTGCAGAGAACCTTCACGGCACGTATAACTGCGATAAACCACCTCAATTACTGGGAACGCTTGAAGTTCCTAAACCTGTACTCCCTAGAACGCAGGCGGGAGAGATACATTATTATATACACTTGGAAAATCCTAGAGGGATTAGTACCAATCTTGCACACGAGAGTCACTCCCTACGAAAGCAAAAGACTCGGCAGACGATGCAACATCCCCCAATGAAAAGCAGGGGTGCCACTAGCACGTTGAGAGACAACACAATAAGTGTCAGGGACCCAAGACTGTTCAACTGCCTCCCAGCGTACATAAGGGGGATTTCCAATAGACCCCTGGCTGTCTTCAAGCAGGCACTGGACAGGCACCTAAAGTCGGTACCTAGCCAGCCGGGCTGTGGTTCATACGTCGTTGTGCGTGCGGCCAGCAGTAACAGCCTGGTTGATCAGGCTCTGATCCACCATGAGGCCTGATCACAGACCGGGCCGCGGGGGCGTTGACCCCCGGAACTCTCTCCAGGTAAACTCCAGGTAAACACAATAGAGCGGAAAAGTAATGTGAAGGACCTGGGTGTGGCAATGTCCGAAGACCTCACCTTCAAAGACCACATCAATGACACTATCACATCTGCGAGGAAACTGATAGGATGGATAATGAGAACATTCAAGACAAGAGATGCTAAGCCAATGATGATCCTTTTTAAATCACTTGTTCTCTCTAGGCTGGAATATTGCTGTACATTAACATCCCCATTCAAGGCAGGTGAAATTGCAGACCTAGAGAATGTACAGAGAACCTTTACTGCACGTATAAGTTCCATCAAACACCTTAACTACTGGGAACGCCTGGAAGCACTAGACTTTGTTCACTAGAGCGCAAGCGAGAGAGGGAGATTCTGGAGTGACTGGTCCCTAATATGCACACAGAAATCACTCCATACGAAAGCAAAAGACTTGGCAGACGGTGCAATTTACCCCCAGTGAAAAGTAGGGGCGCCACTGGTACACTAAGAGAAAACACAATAAGTGTCCGGGGCCCAAGACTGTTCAACAGCCTCCCACCAGCCATAAGGGGCATTACCAGTAGACCCCTGGTTGTCTTCAAGAGGAAGCTGGACAGATACCTAAAGTCAGTGCCAGATCAGCCGGGCTGTGGTTCGTACATTGGACTACGTGAAGCCAGCAGTAACAGTCTCGTTGATCAGGCCCTGATCCACCGGGAGGCCTGGTCATAGACCGGGCCGCGGGGACGTTGATCCCCGGAATGCCCTCCAGGTAGACTCCAGGTAAGCTATTACTCACCTATTACTCACCAGTGTGTGCGTATGTGTGTGTGTGTTAGTTACCATTTTGTCCTAGGCACATGTCGATTAGACACTAGGCCTGTTGTATGTGTGTGTGTGTGTGTGTGTGTGTGTGTGTGTGTGTGTGTTTGTGTGTGTTTGTGTGTGTGTGTGTGTGTTTTGTTGTTGTTGTTGTTGTTAGGCAAAAGGACACAAGAGCAACAACTAATGCGATATTTTATTTGTGACTACGTTTCGCTTTGTCGGTAATTTTACCAATATTATTACAGCTTGCAGAGCAATGGTCCTTTTGATTACTATTGTTGTTATTATTATTTTTACATTTTCTTTGCAGTTTCCCCGGGATGCGACCCACGCTAGTCGACTAACACACAAGTGCTAATGTACCGCTAGTCGAACATGGGCAAGTTCACAGAGTCTTGACAACACGTTTCTCCCTGCTTGGAAATCCAACCTAGACTCCTTTGGTCGTGTGTGTGTGTGTGTGTGTGTGTGTGTGTGTGTGTGTGTGTGTGTGTGTGTGTGTGTGTGTTTGTGCGCGCGCACGCATGAAGCAGCCACCGGGTTCACCCAGCCTTTAGAACCCTGCCATGCCCATCCTAGAGAACCCTGCCATACCCATCCTAGAGAACCCTACCATACCCATCCTAGAGAACCCTACCATACCCATCCTAGAGAACCCTACCATACCCATCCTAGAGAACCCTACCATACCCATCCTAGAGAACCCTGTCATGTCCATCCTAGAGAACCCTACCATACCCATCCTAGAGAACCCTACCATACCCATCCTAGAGAACCCTGCCATACCCATCCTAGAAAACCCTACCATACCCATCCTAGAGAACCCTACCATACCCATCCTAGAGAACCCTACCATACCCATCCTAGAGAACCCTACCATACCCATCCTAGAGAACCCTGCCATAACCATCCTAGAAAACCCTACCATACCCATCCTAGAGAACCCTACCATACCCATCCTAGAGAACCCTGCCATACCCATCCTACAAAACCCTACCATACCCATCCTAGAGAACCCTACCATACCCATCCTAGAGAACCCTACCATACCCATCCTAGAGAACCCTACCATACCCATCCTAGAGAACCCTGCCATACCCATCCTCAAAGAAAACTCATCCTTCTGAAGCCACCGTCGATTTCATACACACTATTTTAGTTAAATTTCCTATTATGTTTCTCACATTGGGTTAGGTTTTATTTGGTTCAGTTGTCGGCTGTTAGAAAGAAATAATTAATGTACCACAACGTCATTTTATGCAATAAATGCATAAGGCGAGTAGATACCGAAGACCCACTAAGAAGACTCTTCAGCACACCGTCAAATATGCCCTGTGTTAACGTCATATCATTCTGGTGTCAACGTCACATTATTTTAGTTTCAACATGTCATCATTCTAGTGTCAACGTCACATCATTCTAGTGTCAACGTCACATCATTCTAGTGTCAACGTCACATCATTCTAGTGTCAACGTCACATCATTCTAATGTGAACGTAACAATATTTTAGTTTCAACATGTCATCATTCTAGTGTCAACGTCACATCATTCTAGTGTCAACGTCACATCATTCTAGTGTCAACGTCACATCATTCTAGTGTCAACGTCACATCATTCTAGTGTCAACGTCACATCATTCTAGTGTCAACGTCACATCATTCTAGTGTCAACGTCACACGTCCGACAGTGTTCATTGTAATACTGAGGTTACTAAGGATGTTGTTTGGTTTAAATCCGTGTATGGAGTCTGCATTTTCTAGTGCCAGTAGTCCTTATGTGTATGCTACATACTCCGTGGTCACTTCTCTTGGTGGGCACTGCAATTGGTCACAACAGGTAGTGGTCACAGTACGTCGTAGTGATCACAGTAAGTCATGGTAACTACCTCCTAGAAAGGGGACACCTGGGTGCCAGCCTCTCCACATATATTATCCGAGTAAATCACTCGCAAAAACCCTAAATCCAGTCCGACGTGGCTCTGTGACCTGTGATTAATGCCGACCCTCTGTGTGACGTGTAATTTCCCCGGTGTGAAAAACATGAGGGATGAAGCAATACAACCCAGGGTGTGGTTAATCTCCATAAATCTTAGAATATATAAGAAATTATTTTTTTTTCTTTCGATGAAGGTGTCTGAGAGGGGAAGGAAAGGAAAGGGTGGAAAGGTTGGTTTATAATTCATTGATGTCAGGAAACATTGTTAGCGGCTGACGTTATTATGGTGAAGTATTTCTTTGATGATTGTAATTTGAAGTGAAATTGAAGCTAATGTTGTTGGTGGTGAAACGTGTAATGTAAGGAACAGTGCGATGAGAATAGATATAACAGGTGAGTTTGTTGGGACTGTGAAGGTGATGGTAAGGGTGTGTTGTTGTCAGTGGTGGCAGTGATGATGATGGTGTCAGTGGCAGCGTTGATGGCAGGGTCAGTGGTGGGAGCGTTGATGGTGGTGGGAGCGTTGATGGTGATGGGAGTGTTGATGGTGGCGGGAGTGTTGATGGTGGTGGTAGCGTTGATGGTGTCGGCGGTGGCAGCGTTGATGGCAGCATCGGCGATGTGACTGCAATTTAATCTCCGTTTCACCTTTTATTTCCAAAATTTGTCCACAGTTTAGTAACTGAAATTTGTCCTCGTTGAGCATCAGTGTTGTCAGTGGCGTCCGCTCTATCGATCTCTAGATTTTGCGATGGCTTTACCGCCACGTTTGCAGAGGGCAGTACATCAGCGGTGTGTCAGCTTGATGATACCGGTGTCTTGACTCAGTATCCATGGCATATTTAAATCCTTAGAGAGCACTGTTGTATTCTTTAAATCATAAATATAGAGGTTTTGAAGCTAAGGGCATGTGCGTGGTCCCAATTGTTTCTTCAAAGTGAAGTGTGTTACGGAATGTGCATAAAAAAAAGGTAATGGGAGTGTTTGGTGTTACATTCATGAGAAAATCATGTAGGTTTAGATCTTCCTTCTCACTGAGTCATACGCTCATTTTTTTTTTTTCATTGGAAAGAGGTGGATTCTTTTGTCTTAAATTTTACATTAGGGATAAAGAATTCTGCGTCGCTATTAATGGCCCAAAATGGACCGAAACCTCGTCATAAGTTTCATTCTATGGTCAGGTTATGTACTGTTCCAGTCTCGGTATTGTGCCTCTTTGTTTGATAATATTGCACGCAAAGATGTTTCATGAAATAATAATGGCTTTGTGCGGTTACCAAAATTAATCTTGTGAGAAAGACGTGTGCCAGTCAAACAACCCAGAGATAACATTAAGTGAATCTCTGTGATCATTTCTTGCTATAAATTCCTTTTGATGCCTAATGAAGCCTCCGACAGGTTAAATAATGACGGAAGAGATTTTGACTGTGATATTGATAACCTTCATGAGGATAACTTTGATCCTAATGACTGTGATGATGTTATAACTTGATATCGTATTCAATGTAAGGCTTCGACAGCACTCGTTTTAACCCTAGATGGTACACTTCTAGAAAAAAAAATCATCCGTTATAAGAGGGTACGCTGTACCCAGTGAGGACTAATGTTCAAATATAATCGTTCTAATCAGAAATTATTGTTCATAAAAGGGGTGGACCGGTAAGCCAGCGGAAGGCCTCGCTCAGACGACTGAGGTGTGGGTAATCACATAACTCAGACCCGCGTCAGGAAGCACTAGTAACCTAACCTACAAAGTAACAGTCAAGGAGGTGAAGGTGAGGCTGGAGGTGAAGGTGAGGCTCATCTTAATTCTGTTTCATGACCCACATCCGTAAATGCCTCACTTGGTTTAAAGTGAATTTGATGGGAAAATCTGATCGGTAAATCTATGAATGTACAGACACACTTCAGCGTTCAGTCGACAGGTGGTTAAGTAAAAATAACTGAATTGTGATTTCTAGGGAGAACGTCATTAAGTATGTCTTCCCTACAAAAGTGGGTATTTGTTGCTTGGCCTGACACTCCGCTATTCCAATGTCTCATGATAACCTTGCTTTCACTTTGAATCGGCACGCCTGCCCAGTGGTTCTTTCATAGGGACTGATTTCAGTGTGCAGATTTGGGACTAGTCTCTCTTGATCCTACGAAATAGAGATATCTATCCCTTTCTCAGATCAAAACTGGTGATTATTATCGATTTACCATTTTCCTCTTATGATGATGATGATGATGATGATGATGATGATGATGATGATGATGATGATGATGATGATGATGATGATGATGATGATGATGATGATGATGCTGCTGCTGCTGCTGCCGCCGCTGCCGCCGCTGCCGCCGCTGCCGCCGCTGCCGCCGCTGCCGCCGCTGCCGCCGCTGCCGCCGCTGCCGCCGCTGCCGCCGCTGCCGCCGCTGCCGCCGCTGCCGCCGCTGCTGCCGCTGCTGCCGCTTCTGCCGCTGCTGCCGCTGCTGCCGCTGCTGCCGCTGCTGCCGCTGCTGCCGCTGCTGCGCTGCTGCTGCTGCTGCTGCTGCTGCTGCTGCTGCTGCTATACTATTACTATTACTACTGCTAATAATAATGACAATAATAATAATGATAATATAAAATAAGAAAATAATGATATAATGATAATATAAGAAAAATAAAGTATAACGACAGTGGTGTCTGGCACAAGTGTGTAAGTTAGAGATATGACTTCTGAACTTTTTTTTTTTAGCGTCTGTTCTATTTGTTTTGAACATTAAAATTTCTTTAGACCTTTTAAAAGTCTCCACGTCCATGGCTGACCAGAAACACCCCATCATACTGGCACAGATAGTATTGGAATTATTGTACTCGTTGCTGCTCTCTGGAATATGTAGGTGTGTACTCTGTGTGTGGGCGAAAATGATCATTGTCCAGGCATGTCTTTTGTCAGTTTGAGTACATTGAAGGGGAGTACATTGAAGGGGAGGGTGCCTCCAATTCCTCTGATCAGGATCCCATCACTAACATCGACACCTTCGTTAAGGGATTAACTACTTTTACAATGATTTTAAAAATTGATCCGAGATCCTTCCTCTGGTTGATTCCTTAACGAAAGGATCCTTGATGTTAGTGAAAGCCTCTTGACCTGACAAATGACAGTAAACCCACCCACCACTTCCTCGGATCAAACTTCACAACCACCCGTTTCCCAGGTGCTGCATGACCCCCCTCCCCCATCCCTACAGTTTTAGCGCTTCCCAGTGACTGTGATAATAGAGTCCAATTGGGTAAAAATGTTGCATCAGTGCGTGGCGCATTTATTACACGCATCACTAACTTTCTGGCATAAATCAGGCGTCCCCCGAGAAGCAACCACCGGTGTTGGGTAATTGGAATGGGTGTTAATGTGCAATTGCCTTGTTAATTAGCACTCAACATTAATTGTTCACCTCGAGCAAGCATTCAACAGGAGCATCAATAGACTGGATATATTTATCACTTGTGACCTTCCATTCTCGCCTCCTGAAAGTACGTGAATACTCAGTCACTGGTGACTCAGTTCTCGGATATTGGTGACTTAAAACCCTTTACCGGGCACTCCTAGGAAAATACGAATTTCGAAATGTATTTCTTACGAGTGGACAGAGTATCTCAATGTAAGGGAAATGAGCCCATATAATTGGAATTCTGAAAGTAACTTTTCGTTCACTTGCCAATATTCGAGGACCGATTTTACTCGGTCCCGCCCGGTAAAGGGTGTCAAATTCTGAATGTTGCAAATTTGCAATTGTTAATAAAACAACAAATAAGTATTTTTCTATTTTATTATATGAATAGATAATATCAAAAACATAAATGGAACTTATTTCCACACATTTTGTAAGTATAAAAAAAATATAAACATGAACCAAAGAGCAAGATGCTGACATTGTAAAGGGATAAAACTTTCAAGTCCCATATTCCTGAATTCCCTGAGTAAGAACAATCATTATAGATCACTAATTGCTACAATGAAAGTCTGTGAAGCAATTTCTTTCGTTCTTGATGCATAGGTTTACTTTGCATACTGAACAGAAAAATGAGGATGTGACATGATTTTTCTTTGTGCTGCAATACTTAAATGACAATAACTTGCCTTGCATTGGCCAGTGACCTAGCATTTTATCCAACCTCACACTGTCATCAGGCCTTTCTGCCCGTTGGTACTGCACTGGAGATGGCAATTGCAAGGTTGGCAAACCATCATCACTGTTAGCACTGGAAGTACTTGGTGAAGGTCTTGGACTTGTTCTTATGTTGCTGTGTCTATACTTTTGTCCTTTGGATCTTTCAGTGACAGAGATTTCAAGCCGGAATTGCTTCAGTTGCATGCATTTGGATTTTAGTGACCGACAATCACGGCAGTAAAGAAGCCATGCATTCACAACAGAAAGATTAAGAACATAGGCAAACAGGCGCATGTACCAACGTTTAGATTTCATAGGTGTTTTGTACATATGTACCAACATAATACTTTTGTCAATACCTCCCATGTGTACATTATAGTTCTTGATGACTGCAGGGCACTGGAAGTTGTCTTTCGTTTTAGATTCCTTGTTATATCTTTCAATAAGAGTCACAGGTTGCACTCCCACATCATTTGTCCCTAAAGTCACAGCTTTGTTGTCCTTTCACCTTACAACAAGGATGCCATCATTGGTTTTGAAGTCAAAAGTGCCCCTGGGCACTCTGTTCTTTTCCATTTGTTTGACAGGCATCAGTTCTGGTTTACCACATCTATTTTCATGTACTGTTCCAGTGTACCTGCAGTTATACTTGTCTCTTAGTACCTTGACCAAAGGTAGACTTGAAAAGAAATTATCAGCATAAATTGCTGATGTCTTTCTTTGGTTGAGAGTTGAACTTATTGGTAGTTTAGTTTCTTCATCTGGCAGCTTTATGAGATGGTTGTCAAAAGTTGTTTTGCCTTCATACATGATTATATCATGTATGATTCCATCTTCACTTGCACGACAAAATAATTTGAAACCCCATTTGTCTGGTTTGGTTTTGATGTACTGCCTGAGGTTTCCAGCAGTTTTACCCTTGAAACCAACCATAACTTCATCAATAGACTGCCTGGGTGTAGCTGCAACTTGCAAGCAAGCATTAGTTAGTGCAGTGTAAAGAGGCCTTATTTTGTGGAATCTGTCCTTATGCTTGTGGGTGTTATCATTGAAATGAATTGTACGCCTAAGCAACATAAACCTCTTAGATGACATGATTTCTGCAACCTGGATTTCCTTAGTGGAACTTGCCCAATAATCATCTAGGGATGGGTATGAAGAAATACCCATAAACAACAGAATACCTATGAACTTGATTATTTCTTCACAATCAGTTACAAAAGTAGTATCTATGTTTTTTTGCTTGGCATACAAATTTGTTTGAAATGTGATGCTTGCTATTATATTTGGGTTAAAAAACAGGCTAAAATGATCAAATGGACACCTAACTGCAAGAGGCTTTTCATGTTCGTATACAGGCAAAGAGTCATTATTGATGTCAACCTTGTTCCAGTCAGTCTCAGCTTGAAGAGCAAGCTCATCATGAAGATCTTCTTCATCAGGGTATTCCTCGATCGTAATACCTTTCTTTTTCTTGTCTAATTTAGGCTTTTTGAACGGCCTATCTTCCTCCTCATCATCACTTGACACCTGTGCATCCAGTGGCAAGTATTCATCACCACTGTCAAGCAATTCCAGGTCATCTGACTCTGGATTTGAGTCACTTTCCTCCAAAATGCAGACATATTTGGACTTCTCTTGGGAGGATTCACCATAAAACAATTTCTCATTGATCTGGAATGACAATAAGAATGTTCTGTACACACCCAGACCACTACAGAATTCATATATGCATTAGAAATTTTTTTTATTTTTAAATACAGTGGCCCTGAGTCGAGGTCCCCAAACTCGTCCTTTTATGTAGCACTTTTTTTCAAATGCTTGTACATCTAATTTGCTCTACAAAGCACTTTATTATTCTCAAAATTGCCTTAGATAAATTCATTTGAACACTGAACAGCATTCTAGAATGAAAATCAAACGGTACCATGTAGTGATTTAGAAAAAATGCAGCTCTGGGGGACCGACTCAACTCGGTCTTTTCATTTTTTTCAACCAAAGGACACTAGTATACGCCCTTCACACACTTTAGCTGATACTCAAAAATGCTTTTGCATTGTCAGAAAATAGAGAGGAAACCAGTGCGTATGGGGAGTAGGAAGAGCAAAAACAGCTCTAGGGACGCCTACTGAGCTCCGTGTAATTTTGGTTGTCAACCTAAAGAGCAGACGCCGTCAATTTGAGTGACTCAAAAACGGTTTGCGATTGGTCGATAGGTAAGTGACCAGATGCTCAGGGGAGTGGAAGACTTAGCTTAACCTTTTAAAGTAGCCCGTTTCCAACTGGAGAAAGCAGGGGTGCTGGTCAGGGAGTTCAGGCAGGAGACAGAATGAGAAAAAGAAGAAGGAGAAGTAGTAGAAGATGGAGGAGGAGGAGAAGAAGAAAGAGCAACCCGCGTTACAGAGCTTAACAGACATGTGAGAATGTTCAACAGACATGTGAGAATGTTTAACAGACATGTGAGAATGTTTAAGACAGGTGAGAATGTTTATCGGACAGGTGAGAATGTTTAACAAACAGGTGAGAATTTGATGCATAGTTTGGTGTCTCTTCCATCATTTTTGTTAAACCATTTTTTTTCAAATCCTCTCTCATTTTTTTGGAATAGCCCCCTACCATACAGGGCTTAATATTTTACACATGTCACACATGCCACACCGACACACCACACATGTCACCATTTTTTAGCATTTATATTTTATTTTACCCACAGATAAAAAAATCCATAATTTTGTTAAAAACAAAATCCATAATTTTGTTAAAAACAAAATCCATAATTTTGTTAAAAACAAAATCCATAATTTTGTTAAAAAAATTTCATAATTTTGTAAAAAAAAAAAAAAATATTCATAATTTTGTTAAAAGATATAATCCATAATTTTGTAAAAAAAAAAATCCATAATTTTGTTAAAGAAATAATCCATAATTTTGTTAAAAGCAATAATCCATAATTTTGTTTAAAGAAATAATCCATAATTTTGTCAAAAAAAATCCATAATTTTGTTTAAAAAAATTATCTATAATATAGTTAAAAAATAATATATAATTTTGTTAAAAATAATCCATAATCTTGTTAAAAAAAATAATCCATAATTTTAAAAAAATCCACAATTTTCTTTAAAAAAAAATCTATAATTTTGTTAAAAAATAATCCATAGTTTTGTTAAAAAAATAATCCATAATTTAAAAACAATCCACATTTTTCTTTAAAATATAATCCATAATTTTCCTAAAAAAAGTAATCCATTATTTTGTCAAAAAAATTTATTCATAATTTTGTTAGAAGAAATAATCCACAAACTTGTAAAACTATTTTCCACCATTAGCGTTCCATAATATTTCAGCCATCCATGTAACCATAGTTACCGTCTGAAACACATTGTAAGTCTGTGGATCAGGTCTGACCTTTTAAGCGCTGGTAGGTCTTCTTCCTTCACCATAACATTCCAGCATTTTCCAAAAAACCCGCACGTGAGTGAGGAACTTTACGACGACGTTTCGGTCCATCCCAGACCTTTATCTAGCCACAAGGTGCGACTCTGACAATATTCCAGAATGGACATCTCAGACAGAAGTATTCGCTTTTATTAATTCTTTTGTTTAACCAAGTGTTCCTCTGATTTGCTTCGCCAAAACATTACACAGTTATGTATGTCAGTGATACTCGTCCTTTCTTTAAATACTGGTACTAGGTTTGATGTCTTCTGTAACTCTGTTTAATTCTCCAGTATCCATTATCTTCTTGTAGATTCTAGCTGGTGATTTATAGATTCTAGCTAGTGATTTATAGATTCTAGCTAGTGATTTATAGATTCTAGCTAGTGGTTCAACGATTCTAGCTAGTGATTTATAGATTCTAGCTAGTGATTTATAGATTCTAGCTAGTGATTTATAGATTCTAGCTAGTGATTTATAGATTCTAGCTAGTGATTCAACGATTCTAGCTAGTGATTTATAGATTCTAGCTAGTGATTTATAGATTCTAGCTAGTGGTTCAAAAATTCTAGCTAGTGATTTATAGATTGTAGCTAGTGGTTCAAAGATTCTAGTTAGTGATTCATAGATTCTAGCTAGTGGTTCTAAGATTCTAGCTAGTGATCTATAGATTCTATAGTTTGCTGTCTCCTGTAACTCTGTTTAATTGTCCAGTATCCATTATCTTCTTGTAGATTCTAGCTGGTGATTTATAGATTCTAGCTAGTGATTTATAGATTCTAGCTAGTGATTTATAGATTCTAGCTAGTGATTCAACGATTCTAGCTAGTGATTTATAGATTCTAGCTAGTGATTTATAGATTCTAGCTAGTGGTTCAACGATTCTAGCTAGTGATTTATAGATTCTAGCTAGTGGTTCAAAGACTCTAGCTAGTAATTTATAGATTGTAGCTAGTGGTTCAAAAATTCTAGCTAGTGATTTATAGATTGTAGCTAGTGGTTCAAAGATTCTAGTTAGTGATTCATAGATTCTAGCTAGTGGTTCTAAGATTCTAGCTAGTGATCTATAGATTCTATAGTTTGCTGTCTCCTGTAACTCTGTTTAATTGTCCAGTATCCATTATCTTCTTGTAGATTCTAGCTGGTGATTTATAGATTCTAGCTGGTGATCTATAGATTCTACCTAGTGGTTCAAAGATTCTTGCTAGTGATTTATAGATTCTAGCTAATGATTCATAGATTCTAGCTAGTGATTCATATATTCTAGCTAGTGATTCATAGATTCTAGCTAGTGATTCATAGATTCTAGCTAGTGATTCATAGATTCTAGCTAGTGATTCATAGATTCTAGTTATTGATTCAGAGATTCTAGCTAGTGATTCATGGATTCTAGCTAGTGGTTCAGATAATGTTTTGCCTCCCACTAGCAGAATCCATGGTGACTGTCAGGTTCCATTGTTTTTTTGACGTATTCATCTCCCTCTCTCAAAAAAACATTTCACTTCCTTCTCTGTTGAGTGTATAGTGTCCAAGTTCATTTTCACGTAGCCTTTCTCTTTGACTCTTAAAGTGTTGTTGCTGTTGTTTCCGCTAAGAACACCTTATTAAGAGGCACGTAAGTTCCCCCGTCTTCTAATAACATGTTAATTTTTCCACTATAATTATGGACAAGGTAGATTATAGTGGAAAAATGAACAAGTTATTAGAAGACGGGGAAAATTATGTGCCCCTTAAATCGTGTGTTCAGGTCATCAAAGACCTTGTTTCTTGCGAACTCTCCTTCATTCTTCGGTCTAATTACCTAATATTTTACTATCGTCGTTCTTCTAATGTGGCTATGAAGCAGTTTCGGTTCAGAGATTAGCTTTTTGTCTGTTATGTCATTCTCAAATTCTCTCTCACATTCTCACCTAGGCTCTTCCGCTTGCTTCCCTTTACTCTTCTGTCTATCGCTATTTAATAAAGTTCCTCCAAGCTCTAGAAGTTCTGAGATTTCCTCCCTGCATCTCCGATTGATCCATGGGCTCTCTTTCTTATACCATTTCATTTTCTTCTGGGTACGAAGTTCTGCTCTGCCTCCCAGGACTTTCTTGCTAAGTATTCTATCATTTCATTCCTTGACTTTACTCCATGACCATTTACCATTGTAATACACTCAGGAACTTCCTCATTCCTGGAAAATTTCCACTTCTAAAATCAGGTCTCTCCTGTCTCCCTCCTGCTATTCTTTTCAAAATGTTTCCTTATACGAGACGATAGTTCGGTACTGTATGGTCGCTACCTCTCGAAATTCTCTCATATTTAATTTTCACCTTCATCAGATGTACTTAAGGTAAGTGTTAGACTCAGTAAGACTCACGAAATCGTAATGACACGATTGCAAACAAACCATACCAAGGGTGGGGTTAGAACCCGCGATCAGAGAGTCTCGAAACTCGAGACCGATGTGTAAACCAATGGGCCAGCCCAGTGGCTTACGCGTCGGGCTGGAGTTTTGAGACTCTGATCGCGGGTTCTAACCCCCGTGGTATGGTATGTTAGACTCAGTGTTGCCGGATCATACCCTCTCGTGTACTCACCTAATTGTACTCACCTAATTGTGGTTGCAGGGGTCGAGATTTAGCTCCTGGCCCCGCCTCTTCACTGACCGCTACTAGGTCCTCTCTCTCCCTGCTTCATGAGCTTTATCATACCTCGTCTTAAAGCTATGTATGGTTCCTGCCTCCACTACATCACTTGCTAGACTATTCCACTTCCTGACTACTCTATGGCTGAAGAAATACTACCTAACATCCCTTTGACTCATCTGAGTCTTCATCTTCCAATTGTGACCCCTTGTTTCTGTATCCCCTCTCTGGAACATCCTGTCTCTGTCCACCTTATCTATTCCACGCAGTATTTTGTATGTCGTTATCATGTCTCCCCTAACCCTCCTGTCCTCCAGTGTCGTCAGGCCGATTTCCCTTAACCTTTCTTCATAGGACATTCCCCTTAGCTCCGAAGCTAACCTTGTTGCAAACCTTTGCACTTTCTCTAATTTCTTGACGTGCTTGACCAGGTGTGGGTTCCAAACTGGTGCTGCATACTCCAATATGGGCCTGACGTACACAGTGTACAGTGTCTTGAACAATTCCTTACTAAGGTATCGGAACGCTATTCTCAAGTTTGCCAGGCGCCCATATGCTGCACCAGTTATCTGGTTGATTTGTGCTTCCGGAGACGTGCTCGGTATTATACTCACCCCAAGATCTTTCTCCTTGAGTGAGGTTTGCAGTCTTTGGCCACCTAGCCTATACTCTGTCTGCGGTCTTCTTTGCCCTTCCCCGATCTTCATGACTTTGCATTTGGCGGGGTTAAATTCGAAGAGCCAGTTGCTGGACCACACGTCCAGCCTGTCCAGGTCTCTTTGTGTCCTGCCTGATCCTCATCTGATTCAATTCTCCTCATTAACTTCAAATCATCTGCAAACAGGGACACTTCTGAGTCTATACCTTCCGTCTTGCCATTCATATGTGTGTGTGTGTGTACTCACCTAGTTGTGGTTGCAGGGGTCGATTCACAGCTGTGTGTTTGTGTGTGTGTGTGTGTATCTGTGCTCACTTAATTGTGGTTGGAGGGGTCGATTCACCGCTTGCAGGGGTCGAGTCACGGTGTGTGTGTGTGTGTGTGTGTGTGTATACTTACCTAACTGTACTCACCTAATTGTGGTTGAAGAAGTCGATTCATGGCTCACAATGTGTGTGCGTGTGTGTACTCACCTAGTTTTGGTTGCAGGGGTCGATTCATAGCTCCTGGCCCTTCCTCTTCACTGGCCGCTATTGGGTCACTCCCTGCGCCATGAGCTTTATCATACCTCTTAAAGCTATGTATGGAATCTGCCTCCACTACATCGCTTCCCAAACTATTCCACTTCCCGACCACTCTGTGACTGAAGACATACTTCCTAACATCCCTGTGATTCATCTGAGTCTTCAACTTCCAACTGTGTCCCCTTGTTGCTGTGTCCCATCTCTGGAACATTCTGTCTCTGTCCACCTTGTCAATTCTTCTCAGTATCTTATATGTCGTTATCATGTCTCCCCTATCTCTCCTGTCCTCCAGTGTCGTCAAGTCGATTTCCCTTAACCTCTCCTCGTAGGACATACCCTTTAGCTCCGGGACTAGTCTTGTTGCAAACCTTTGCACTTTCTCTAGCTTCTTTACGTCGTTGGCTAGATGTGGGTTCCAAACTGGTGCTGCATACTCTAGTATGGGCCTAGCGTACACAGTGTACAGGGTCCTGAACGATTCTTTATTAAGATGTCGGAATGCTGTTCTTAGGTTTGCTAGGCGCCCGTATGCTGCAGCAGTTATTTGGTTGATGTGCGCCTCAGGAGATGTGCCTGGTGTTATACTCACCCCAAGATATTTTTCCTTTATTGAGGTTTGTAGTCTCTGGCCCCCTAGACTGTACTCCGTCTGCGGTCTTCTTTGCCCTTCCCCAATCTTCATGACTTTGCACTTGGTGGGGTTGAACTCCAGGAGCCAATTGCTGACCAGGCTTGCAACCTGTCCAGATCCCTTTGTAGTTCTGTCTGGTCCTCGTCCGATTGAATTCCGATTGAATTCTTCTTGTATGTGTGTGTGTTAGTTACCATTTTGTCCTAGGCACATGTCGATTAGACACTAGGCCTGTTGTATGTATGTGTGTGTGTGTGTGTGTGTGTGTGTGTGTGTGTGTGTGTGTAACGAAACACTTCGAAATGTTTCGGCCCCGCCGGGAATTGAACCCTGGCCCTCCGTGCGTGAAGCAAGAGCGCTAGCCACCATGCCATCGGGGCGTTACGTGTGTACTCACCTAGTTGTGGTTGCAGGGGTCGATTCAAAGCTCCTGGCCCTGCCTCTTCACTGGCCGCTACTGTGTGTGTGTGTGTGTGTGTGTGTGTGTGTGAGTGTGTGTGTGTGAGTGTGTGTGTGTGTGTGTGTGTGTCAGTACTTACAAACAAACTTCCTACAACTCACCAGGTTTCTCCCTCACTCAGCACCAGGTTTCTCCCTCACTCAGCACCAGGTTTCTCCCTCACTCAGCACCAGGTTTCTCCCTCACTCAGCACCAGGTTTCTCCCTCACTCAGCACCAGGTTTCTCCCTCACTCAGCACCAGGTTTCTCCCTCACTCAGCACCAGGTTTCTCCCTCACTCAGCACCAGGTTTCTCCCTCACTCAGCGTCGTGAATTACCAAAAATCTAAAATCTCGAAGTCAAGACGAGGGTGCAGAGGGAAGGTAAAGGGCAGAAGTTTGCCGTAATGGCTGTGGTAAGACAGGAACTGAGCTTCAGCGACAACCCTCATGTCTCAGAAGAATGGCTCTTGACCAGCTAAGCGGCGGCACTGTCGCAGTGGCAGCGGCAGTACGGCGGTGGCAGCGGCACTACGTCGGAGGCGGCGGCACTGCTGCGGCGGCCACAATGGTGATAAAGGCTGCGGCGATTACGTAAAAAGTATATAATAATACACTAAAATATTAGAGTATATTAGCAAAACTCTGCTCGTAGGGTTGTTAATAGTTAATGACTAACAATTTTTAATTTTCATGAAAGGAATTTTTTAGTAAGTCCTGCATATTTAAAAACATTATTGTATAGCAGATATCCAGACGATTCTTTCTTAGCTGTCAAGTCTCCTGAACAAGTCACGTTATTCTTTTGTTATGTAAATTATCAACATTCATACTTGTGTAAATTTAATTATGAAAAGAAATCGATTACAATTTACATTTTTTGGGATATTATGGAAAGAACTGAAACTGCATTCGCTCCATCGCTTTATAGAAAGTCTATATTTACTGGCCTAATAATTAATTTTTCTTCACTTACAAAAATTCTATTTAAGCATAATTCAATAATAAACCTTGTAATTTGAGTTAATCGGTTATATTCGACACGCATCAGCTTTCTTTACGAATTACTATTTCTTAGACATGGATTAAACAGAAAAATGTTCAATGTAATTCTGTTGAAACAAAGGAAAAGCTAAGTAATCTTAAAGCATCCACTGAAGAACCTAACCTACCGTGGGTAACACAAGTTAATATATCGTTATGACAGTTACAGGAAGTAACAGCTATAACACTAGCAATAAGTTAACAAGTTAGTCCATAGTGTTTTGCACCTAATCATGAGAATATTTTACATTGCAGTGATCTATTGATTCGACCCCTGACTGTCTACAGTCGTCTATGCTTTAGCAGTACAGGTGTAAAAGATATAAATTTCAGTACACTGGTGAGTCGACAAGACAGCTCAGGCCTCGAATTCCTGAACACTTAGGAAAATCTTTCGGAAAAGAGCAACTGCTGGCTCAGAATTCATTTTCTGCTGATGAAAAACATGCGCATGGGCAAGGATACCCTATTGAGCGAGACCTGTCCAGTGTATTAGCCTGCTGCAGCTCAGACATGGAGCCGAGGCGAGGTGCAGGGAACATTTCATCACCGACCATCTTAAGCCGATATATCGGCATTGATAAGTACTTCTCTGAACTGCTTTGATTTAAAAAAAAAATTTTTTTTATTGTAAATGTTCTTTCATTTTTCACTTTTAAAGTTTCAAACTCTTAGTTTGTACTTCTTTTGCAATTATGGATTTCTTTTTCATTTATTTTATAATTTATAGACCTGATGGTGAGAATAGATATTTTGTCGAATCGTTGTCGTAATGACTACGCTTACTTTCTTATTGACACTAATTTTCATTATATGACTACGCTTTCATATATATATATATATATGCAAGACAACCACTATGAAAAAATAGAGGAATTCCAAGCGCTTTCGTGACTACTCACATTATCAAGGAACTATAAAAGGAAACATGACAAGAGGACTTATATAAGGGGCAAGACTACACCTCACAGTCACATCACACTAACAAAGACTACACCTCACAGTAGCGTAACATCTCACGACTCTGTGAAGAGGAACATAAGAAAGGACCTGAAACTCTTCCCAAGAATTAAGATTAGTGCAATTTATCATTAAATTCTTCCCAAATTTTATTAATTATAAAAGAATCCAATTTATATAAACCAAAAGAAATATTCATATTATTTTCAAAACTGCTTTTAATGAAACATGATTCTATTATATTCCTCTCAACCATGGACTTGTTTGATACAACCTTCTCAGCATTTTGAAAATCAATTGGATGGTTAAAATCTTCACATGAATAAATAGAGCATTAGAATCTTGTCCAGTTCTAATGCTATATTTATGTTGTTTTAATCTTAGTTCAAGACTTTTACCAGTTTGACCATAATAAACTTTATCGCATATTTTACAGGGAATCTTATAGACACATCCGTCAGCATTTTGGGGAATTTTTTATCAAAAGTCTTTTTACTGTATCAAGATTTTTAAATACAACTTTGATATTAAAATTCTTAAGAAAGGAAGGCATATCAACCAAGTTTTCATGGTAAGGGAGAACCAACATATTTTTGGTTGAATAAGGTTGGTTGTCCCTTTTGGGATTGTAAAAGTATTCCTAGCTATTTTAAAAGATTTATCAATTATGTTTCTAGGGTATTTTAAATCATTAGCTATTTCATAAATTTTAGAGATTTCTTCATCTATGAACTCTGGACTACAAATACGTAAAGCTCTCAAAAACATTGAAGAAAACCGACACTTTAACTCTATCTTGATGTGAAGAGTAATAGTGTACATAGGAACAATTATTTGTAGGTTTTCTGTAAATTTTAAATTTAAAATCAATGTTACCCTTAATAATAAAAACATCTAGGAAGGGCAATGAGTTATTTACTTCGAATTCAACAGTAAAATTTATAGAATGAGCTAAGCTATTTAATTTAACAAGGAAATGGTTTATGTCTACATTCTTAGGCATAAGGCACAAAATATCATCAACATATCTATACCACTTAGCTCTATTGGGAAGGATAGTGTTAAGCAATCTTGTTTCGAAAAATTCCATATATCAGTTTATTTCAAAGCTTAGCCTTTGGAGTTGCTTCATCAAAAAGTCGCTTTTTACTAGTATACTCTATTTAATATTAATCATATTCTTGTTATGTGACGAGGAAAGTTGATGTCATCTGAGACAAAGATTTCGTTTTTTTATTTACTTTATTTCATGAAAAAACTGCAGAGTACGTGTGTTAGAAGTCAGATAATATTGACAAGAATGGTAGAACGTCACTTGATGCAGAGCAACATATTGTTATAGACGACACTTTTGCTTTGTACAGAACTTCATCAAGTCATTCAAGGAGTAACGCGAGAGGACAGTATTCAGGTGATGTTTTTTGAGGTGAAGGTCTTGTTCATCTGATAGCTGAGGCAGAGACCAGCAATGGTGATGCAGCACCTGTGTCTGTTGTCAGATTATCCCGTGGTTGAGGAATTTGGTAAGAGGTTTGCCGATACTAAATTCCTCTTGAATCTACTCTATTGTGTTGGAGGTCTGTATGATTGCCGCTTCCAAACAATGCTTCCTACTCCCGTTGTCTTCTTTTATGATTATTTCTGTGCATGACTAACGCATTAGGCGTGAGTGTCATGCCGCTGCGTACATCAACACTGTCAACAATTTCACAGTATTTACACTTTCTCGACTAAGCTTTTGGGCTGTCCTGGTCTGCAAATAGCTATGAATTGCTGGAGAACTCGATTTCTTGTGTTGAAGACTAGTGATCCTCTAGGATCATAAATTGTTTACTAATACTTTAAAATAAAAGTTTATCTGCAAAGACTTAGGTCTCGGCAGACTTGTTGAACTTAAAATATATCGTGTGACTATATCTTAGTGTATATTAAGTATGGACTTTAGAGGGTTTTTTTAGCCTCAAGAGTGATAAGAACATAAGAATGGAGGAACACTGCAGCAGGCCTATTGGCCCATATTAGGCAAGTCCTTCACAAACCAAAACACTTGCCAAACCACTTTCACTGCTACCCAAGGAACAGGCTTTGACAATCCTACCAACTCTTTTGCAAGTCCCACTTGCATTATGGACATAGTCTGGGGAGAGAGTCTATATGTGATTATAGCGGAATATGACACTGTGGGGTGAGCACTGACTTTGTGGTTTCATGTCCACAGACATGTTGACTTGTGCTGTGTTACTGATTTATATATTTTGCTCATTTTGTGACATATATGGGTATAATTTTACCATGGTGGGTAATCACTTAGCATGTTACATTGACAGTCACAAGGCAAATGACCATGTTTTGGTTAAAGTAAGTATTAAGTGCGTCTGCAACTGTCATAGAAGATTGTGATATGCCCAACTGAGATATTCGTGTATTAATACGTTTTGTGAGAATACCTTGATGTAACAGGTATTTCCTGGATGGACATATGTTGTTGTGTAGAAATTGTGGGGACTTCTTTAATATATTACTGCCCTCACAGACCGTAATAATTTTACCCTCGCAGATTCTTTGAACACCATTTATTTTTCTGGATAAAAACGGACGAAGAATCAACAGGATGAGCATTACTCCGGCACAACACTGAGAAGACTTAACAGAGATGGAGAGACTGTCTCCCGTTAACGTCTTCCCAGTTGAACACTCCCTAGCAAGCTTGGTCGTAAGGTTCATGGTAGGGAAGCAAACCCTTGTGATGCTAGATGGCTGATTACCTCTAAATATTAGTTAAATGAGAGATTCATAACCTAAAGGCAAAGTTAACTATGAATGCCCCTTATACCCCAGGATACCTGACATTAATATGACAAGCAAACTATTCATAATAATGGTATTTGCAAATTTACCTGTTTGAAATATTTATCAATTTAAATGACAGTATTTCCTTATTAAAATAAATGTAATATAAGCCTTCCAGAATTAACAATAAAATATGTCTTTACAGGAGACATCTCCCTCCGCTAAAGTGTCTTGTGGTGGGTGATTTCTGGCAACTACGTAATACCTCGCCAAGATTACAATGCAGTGAATTATAATGATCTCTCTTGTACATAATATGTCAGCTGACAGGGTGATAGTAAAGCCGTTATGGTAGTGGGTGGTAAGTAGAAGGAGCGGCAATAGTAATAGTAGCGGTAAGTGTAGTAGTAATAGTTGTAGTAATAATAGAGATAGTAGATGTATTAATAGCAGCAGTATTTGTAGTAGCAGTAGTAGTAATAGTAGGAGCAGCAAGGTAGCAGTTATAGCATTATAGCTAGTAGAAGTAATAGTAATGGTGGTAGTAGCACTAATTTGCTCTTCTTAATGTTGATGTTGCTGTTGTTGTTGTTGATGTTGCTGTTGTTGTTAATGATGTTGTTGTTAATGATGTTGTTGTTGTTATTGTTATAGTAATTGCAGTAGTAACATCCGAAGAGTATATTCAACATTCCTACTTTCCTGTTAAATTTCCAAACCAGTTTTTATGGGGATGTCAACCATCGTCTAATGTCACCTAACATTTTGTCTGCCGAAAGTTCAAGTTAGAGAGAGGAGAGAGAGAGAGAGAGAGAGAGAGAGAGAGAGAGAGAGAGAGAGAGAGAGAGAGAGAGAGAGAGAGAGAGAGAGAAGACTTTTAACTTTTCTTCTTGTCCTCACCTGCCAAGACTCATTTCTTCCTTGCCCCTCCATCTACTCCCATCATCATCTACTTCTCATTCTCTGTTCTGCTTACCTTCAGTTTTTCCTGGCCCTCCCTTCCACCATTTTCTTCATTTATTTCCTCTTTTTTATTACCCTTCCCCGTCCATTCCTTCTCCATCAATTTTATCTCCTGATTCACGTCCCCCTTCCTTCTCTCCCTTCCATCTAGAGGTTCCCCAGCTGCCTGCTGCTCTCCTGCATTAATTACTGCTAACCAGCTCAGGCAAGGGATAATTGCCATTCCCTAAGAGACAGGTGTTAGTGTGGTGGAGGTAGTGGTGATGGTGGTGGTGGTGGTGGTAGTGGTGGTGGTGGTAGTGGTGGTGGTAGTGGTGGTCGTAGTAATGGTGGTGGTAGTGGTGGTGGTAGTAGTGGTGGTGGTAGTGGTGGTGGTAGTAATGGTGGTGGTAGTGGTAATGGTAGTGGTGGTGGTAGTAATGGTGGTGGTAGTGGTGGTGGTAGGGGTAGTGGTAGTGGTGGTGGTGGTAGTAGTGGTGGTGGTGGTAGTAATGGTGGTGGTAGTAATAGTGGTGGTAGTGGTGGTGGTAGGGGTAGTGGTAGTGGTGGTAGTGGTAGTAGTGGTGGTGGTAGTGGTAGTGGTGGTGGTAGTGGTAGTGGTGGTGGTAGTGGTAGTGGTAGTGGTGGTGGTGGTAATAATTGTTATGTTAGTATAGTGTATGTTATAGACAAACTTCTCAAAATTGTAATCCCAAAAATCTCACTTCTATTTACCATTCGAGGCAACTGATGAAACTAGAAGTGTAATATGCACTTGTCTTTATGAAATAAAGGCATCTATAAATATGTCTGTAGTTTACGTAAGAAACGATTGACATATAGAACTTAACTGAAGTAATACCTGGTTACAAGTCTATCAACCTACATGTCAAATATAAGCTCAAACACTGAGGGGGAGGGGGGGAGATCTGGGATCGATCTCCGGCACGGGTGAAACGTTGGGCATGTTTCCTTACGCCTGCTGCTCCTGATCACCTAACAGTAAGTAGGTACCTGGAGTGTTTGCTGACTGACTGTTGTGGGTCACATCCTGAGGAATAAGATTAAAAGAACCCGTTGAAAATAAGATACAGTCCTCGATGACGCTCTGACTTAACTGGGTTATCATGGGGGATTAACTCGGGTTAAAATCTGAACAAACTCTTATCTTATTTTATCTTAAGCTAATCAACCCACTAAAGATTACCAGTTAAGTCCAACATTAGACTAAAGATATAAATGATGCATCACATAAAACTCTCAAGACCTGCACAACTATAAAGGTGTGAATATTACACAAATAACAGTGTGTGACTCGTTAATGGTCCATATCGGACCGAAACGTGGTACTAAGTTTCTTTTTCCTATGTGCGAGTTATCTGTGTATTGTTTCACTCACGGTATTGTGCCTTTTTATCCTTTATGGAGGTGTGAACTCATTATCCACTCGATCTTTAGGTGCACAGATACCAATACCTGTGTTATGGACACTTCCTTGCTCTCAGAGGCCATGTTCCAAATTGGACTTATCCGATAGAGCTTCAGAAATTAAGTTTAGCAATGAACATGACACCCAGGGACTAAGTGCTCACACAGGATACGGTGTATAGACAACCAAAGCTGCCGGAGCTCAAAGAATACAAAGCTAGTGGGAAAAAAGACTTGTGTGTGAGGATGTATGGTTGAGGACAGCATCCTAGCTCTCGTCCAGTGTTACAATAAAGCAAACTTAACAGTGAAGAGAAAGGAAAAGACCAAATACTATACAGACATGTTATAGTGGTTGTGGTAGTCTTGGTGGTGATATATGATGCTAGTGTAGTAACAGTGTGGTAATGGTGGTGACCACTGTCCCAAGTTATTTCATCTCTTCATCTACTATGGGCCTCTGTCATCAACACAAGGTCGTCTCAACTTCAGACCTGCTGCGATCATCTGACCCCAGGTGATCACCATGCCTGCTTATCACCATGTGCACCACACCTTCGTATCACCATCATACCTACCTATCCCCATCACCCCTACACCTGCCAATCCCCATCACTCCCCCCCCCCAAACCTGCCCATCACCATCACCACCCCACATTCCTGTCGTATCCCCAAACATTCTGACTCGGAGGAGCGATGCTCACGACTACAACGTTGATGCTATTCGCCAACTTTCTCCTTGATTTCTCACAGGTGTCGTACCGTTCTATTCCTTCCCTCTCACAGATGACGCTCTGTGGTGTTCCTTCTGTCTCGCTGGTGTCGTCCTGTGGTGCTCCTTACCCTCCTGCTCCTCTCCCCAGCACGTGAGGCTGTTGCTAAGTATCCTCCTGGGAACTCTGCTCTTGGCTGGCGAGCATGTGGGGAGGGCCAACACCTCCCAAAAGGTAATTCCAGCCAATACAAATGATGGCTCCTTTTGCCATTATCCGCGTCTCCACACTCTCGAAAATGTTTTTTCAATCGTCTAAGCGAGAAGGACATTATCAAGATAAGTTTTTGAGAACGGGGAGGTGGTTCTATTTTTCACGTTATTAAGCTATTTTAAGCAATCACAAGAATAATGAGATACTGAATGAGTATATATATATATATATATATATATATATATATATATATATATATATATATATATATATATATATATATATATCAATAACATCACAGTGACTAGCCAAGGACTCGTCGTAGTGTTGTTATTGATCAATACCACTTGTTCGTGGTTACAATAATATATATATATATATATATATATATATATATATATATATATATATATAAAACATCAATCGAGTATATATGAAAACACAGGTGAATACATAAATATGAGTACATATGAGTACACTTGCTGAGCAGCGTAGCAGGGGTGAAAATGTGAGAGACTGGAGTCGAACTAGGCATCGCATGGTTCATAATCTCGTCAATAAAATCCGCAATCAGGTGCCCGAGATCACTCATCCCTCGTGTTTAGTGCCTCGCCTTATCCTGCCCCGCCCAGCCCCTTATAACCTATCCTGGTTCCTCATTAATAATCATTGTCCTATCTGAAAAACCTGGTGACCACAAATTATATACACACGCGGGAAATAAACATTTCAACTGACATTATTTATATGAAATACAATTAGATCGACGCAGCAGAAGCGTCGACCTGATTGTTTCGCTCTGCGTAGAGCTTTATCAAGTTATGACTTTATTAAGCTCTATACAGGTAAGCCACACCTGTGTCTTTGTTTCTATTGCATGAAAATGTATGAACATCTTGGAGTGAATAAGGCATTCATGGGCGTGCCTAGCATGGGCCAGTAGGACTCCCGCAGTGCTCCTTCTTTCATGTGTTCTTAATCTAGAATAAATCGGGGCATGATGTGGTGGTAGTAGTGGTAGTAGTAGTAGTAGTAATGGTAGTAGTAGTAGTAGTGGTGGTGGTGGTAGTAGTAGTATATTTATTAATATTACCAACAACTATCCACTACCACTCACCGGCACCATGCACCAAATACTAGCAACTACTCACTATTAGCAACCAACCACTACTATCCATTGCCCTTTACCCACAACTACACCGACCACTACCACAACCACCACGGATCACCATCACCCTTCCCATCACCACCACCCTCCTTCACCACCACCACCCATTATCACCACCACCGCCATCACCAGTATCAATCATCACTGCTACCACCACCCGCACCACCACCACCAACACCACCCCCAACACCACCACAACCCCCAACACCACCACCACCAGGGTGTGATTGCAACATGGACGTGAGGGTGCTGATTCAGGGAGCAAATCCTTTGAGCTGCTTGACTTTGAAGATTATTTACT
>WNWK01007743.1:0-17500 GCA_009830355.1 Cherax destructor
ATATAGAATGCCAAAGAGGGTTTACAAATCTGTGGCATAGGGAAGATGTGAGAGTTTATCCCTGGAAGGTTTAGAGGAGGGTAGGGTGAAGGAGGTTCTAAGTGGTAGACTTTACTATCCAGCAGGTGTGAGCAAGAATGTTAGATAAGAGTGGCAATAGACACTTATTAATTTAACCAACACTATCCAACTTTTAATAAAATTCCTTAACCACAAAACTATACCTTATGAATTAAGATTAATGTATTCCTATTTTACAACTATGTACCAGACCAGATGAAAACATTATACTATATTACTAAAACAAAACATACATGACACCATTAATTTACAAATTTTTAAATAACATTAATTCATGCTACAACTCACCTCCTTGAGGTTCTGCGCTCATCTCTACTTCACTAGTAGCACTACGCTTCAGTGGTGAAACTCTGTCTCCTTCTCCATTCTCTTGCCCTGTCATTACACCTCCCCCTCCATCTCTATGTCCATTCTGATGCCCAGCATCACCATTTCCTAAGAGAAAAATTATATTTTTCTTAAACCAGAAAATGTACATAGTACATGAATTTAATGAGTTCTGTATATCACAATCTTCAACATAACTATGTTAAATCACTAACTCAAGGATTATCATGTATGTTTTATAATTTCCACTAATTCAACTTCATGAAGAACATTTGATGCAAATACTATTAAAATAAGGTTCAGAACATAAGCACAAGTATTAATTACTTTAAGTGCCATTCACTGTCATGTGAGGGGTCCATAATTATAAGCCATAGCCACCATTTTCTAAAATTATCAGTACTCTTAGTCGAGAGAATACTACATGAATAAAAAATATTAGGTTTACCTTTGCAACACAACCTTATTTCTAGTCGTAAGGAAATACCATAACTTCACTTCTGACATACATCAGACATGCTTTGATGGCTCCATCTCCCTAAGCCTGGCCCTGGGCAGGGCTTGACTGGTATTTACTTGATCAATCAGGCTTTAACATAATTTTACTCTTATCTAAATGATATAATTTATGTAATAAATTATCTGATGCAGACTTCAAGAAAACCTAATTTATAATAAAAAAAAAGCAGTAAGAATCACCTCAACACCCACACCGGTGTGCTGTGTTAAAAGAATCAATCCACCACCCACACCATTGTGCCGTGCGAGAAGAATCACCTCAACACCCACATCATTGTGCCATGTGAGAATCACCTCGACACCCACACCAGTGGGGTGTGCGAGAAGAATCAGCTCGACACCCACACTATTGTGCCGTGCGAGAAGAATCACCTCGACACCCACACCAGTGGGGTGTGCGAGAAGAATCACCTCGACACCCACACCAGTGGGGTGTGCGAGAAGAATCACCTCGACACCCACACCAGTGGGGTGTGCGAGAAGAATCACATCGACACCCACACCAGTGGGCTGTGCGAGAAGAATCACCTCAACACCCACACCATTGTGCCACGTAAGAAGAATCACCTCGACACCCACACCATTGTGCCACGTGAGAAGAATCACTTCGACACCCACACCATTGTGCCACGTAAGAAGAATCACCTCGACACCCACACTAGTGGGCTGTGCGAGGAGAATCACCTCGACACCCACAGCAGTGGGCTGTATACCTGAAGTATACCTGGAGAGGGTTCCGGGGGTCAAAGCCCCCACGGCCCGGTCTGGGACCAGGCCTCATGGTGGATCAGGGCCTGATCAACCAAGCTGTTACTATTGGCCGCACGCAAACTGACGCACGAGCCACAGCCCGGCTGGTCAGGTACTGACTTTAGGTGCTTGTCCAGTGTCTGCTTGAAGGCAACCAGGGGTATACATATTGGTAATCACCCTTATGTATGCTGGGAGGCAGTTGAACAGTCTTGGGCCCCTGACATTTATTGTGTTGGCACCCCTGCTTTTCATTGGGGGATGTTGCATCGTCTGCCGAGTCTTTTGCTTTCATAGGGAGTGATTTTCGTGTGCAAGTTTGGTACTAATCCCTCTAGGATTTTCCAGGTGTATATAATCATGTATCTCTCCCGCCTGCGTTCTAATGAGTACAGGTTTAGGAACTTCAAGTGTTCCCAGTAATTGAGGTGTTTTATCGCAGTTATGTGTGCTGTGAAGGTTCTCTGTATATTTTCTAGGTCGGCAATATCACCTGCCTTGAAAGGTGCAGTTAGTGTGCTGCAATATTCCAGCCTAGATAGAACAAGTGACCTGAAGAGTGTCATCATGGGCTTGGCATCCCTAGTTTTGAAGGTTCTCATTAACTATTCTGTCATTTTTCTAGCATATGTGATTGATACAATGTTATGGTCTTTGAAGGTGAGATCTTCCGACATGATCACTACCAGGTCTTTTACATTAGTTTTTCGCTCTATTGTGGTTGGAATTTGTTTTATACTGTGCGAGGAAAATCACCTCGAGACCCACACCAGTGGGCTGAGCGAGAAGAATCACCTCGAGACCCACACCAGTGTGCTGTGTTAGAAGACCCAATCCAACACCCACACCAGTGGGCTGTGTGAGAAGAATCACTCCACCACCCACACAAGTGTGCTGTGTTAGAAGAACCAATTCAACACCCACACCAGTGTGCTGTGTTAGACGAACCAATCCACCACCCACATCAGTGGGTTGTGTAAGAAGCATCCCCCTACTGCTCACATCCAATGGGCTGTGTAATAAGCATCAGCCTGACACAAAATCGTAATGACAAGATTGCAAACAAACCATACCACGGGTAGGGACTGAACTCGTGGCCCAGTGGTTTATGCGCTGGCCTGGTATTTTACAATTCACTCGCCACGAGTTCAATTCCTACCCGTGGTAAGAATCAGCCTGCCACCCACAACCAGTGGGTGGCCAGATAAGCATCACCTTAACACCCACAACAAGTGGGCAGCCAGATAAGCATCACCTCGACACCCACAACTAGTGGGCGGCAAGTTAGATAAATACATGAGTGGGTGCGAGTTTTACCTGACTAGCTTGTGCTACTAGGCCAGGTGCCGTGCTCCTTCCTTAAGTGAATGTGACCTGACTAGTTTGGGGAATTGGCACGGGCCAGTAGGAGATTTGGACCTACCTCGCATGGGCCAGGAGGCCTGCTGCAGTGTTTCTTCTTTCTTATGTTCTTATAAGCATCACCTTGACACCCACAATTAGTGGGCAGCCAGATAAGCATCACCTCACCACCCACAAGCAGTGGGCAGCCAGATAAGCATCACCTCGACACCCACAACCAGTGGGCGGCCAGATAAGCATCACCTCGACACCCACAACCAGTGGGCGGCCAGATAAGCATCCCCTCGACACCCACAACCAGTGGGCGGCCAGATAAGCATCACCTCGACACCCACAACCAGTGGGCGGCCAGATAAGCATCACCTCGACACCCACAACCAGTGGGCGGCCAGATAAGCATCACCTCGATACCCACAACCAGTGGGCAGCCAGATAATAATAATAATAATAATAATAATAATAATAATAATAATAAAAATAATAATAATAATAATAATAGTTTATTTAGACATGGTACAATGATACATAGGTAGACATGATACATAGGTATAAATGAGATGTTCATGCCAAAAAACCCTAATATGCTGTGCATTGCGGGCATTCTTAGGACTATTTAATAGTAGACTACATGGTAAAAAATTATGGTTGATAATTTATAAAATAAGTATAATTGTGTATCTAAGTTATAAAATTTGAATATAAGTTGAACATAATAATTTATTAATTGTAGCAATGCAACTAATTGAGTGAGATAACAATTTAAAAAAATTAATTGCATTGGTTACAGTTTACGTGGTCATTATAATGTAAATGTTATAGAAACAGTTAGCTTAGTGGGCGGCCAGATAAGCATCACCTCGACACCCACAACCAGTGGGCGGCCAGATAAGCATCACCTCGACACCCACAACCAGTGGGAGGCCAGATAAACACCTCGCCGCCCACAACTATTGGGCGGCCAGATAAGCATCATCTCGGCACCCAACAAACCTCCATCCCACCCTCCCGACAAACCCACCTTTCCCATCTCTATTCGCCACTTTTTCAGCATTCTTCCGCTCCCCCTGGTCTTCTTCTTTAACCCACATGGGTTCTTCGTGGAAAGGGTGGTCCTCCATGATCAATGGTGCCGCGGAAGCTCACCAAAAGGAAAATATTGCACAAAATTTGCCTGACACCGACAATGGCGGACACAAACTTGTAAACAAAATCTATACGACTTGGTACGCATGCGCAGGCCCAGCTCCTTGCCACACTTCTTCACGGATTAAACTTCTAATTATTTATTTATTCATCCTTCAGCCAAAACTGTACATGAATGCATACCTGTGGTACATTGTGGCACTGAGGGCATGCATGTTAAATTAGAATTATGCAGATGTGTGTATTTAGTGTGTTTTAGGGGGTAATGAGTTTCTGCCAAGCTTGGGTGGCCACCATCTTGCTTTTATCTCTTATAACACGTCTTATTACGCTCTCAGACGCCTACGTGGGAAATTTAGATAAATGGGTTAGGTTAGGGCTGTTTAGGGTTTTCTCCGCGTATCTCTTGCCCAACTGTTATGAGAGGCTATTGGGAAAATTAGTGCGACACAGGATATATACAAAGAGGTGGCGTCTCTTAGCATATATGTGCAGATATTTTTTACTTTAATCCCTATTTTATGGACTAAAATATTCTTGTCTGGTGGTGAAAAGGTTAGGCGCAGCCTTCTTGACTCAGTCGGTAGGCTTTAACCCCCTCATTAATGAACCTAGTGTGGCAGTGTTGTGTGGCTTAGTCAGGTTAACCTATGTCAATATAGAGTAAGAATTAGTATTAGTCTGCCCGAAATGCCTAGGCATGCTAGTGGCAAGTATGTAAGTTTATTCAGGTATACACAAATACAGTTACTGTACATAGATTATCATAAATAGCAGCATATGTGTAGAGAACCTATGATAACCCCAAAAAATCAGACAAAGTGACTTATTTCCATTGGGGTCCTTCTTTGTAATTAATATTTTATATGTAAACCACACATTGTAAGCTTTGCAATTAAATAAACATTTTCATTTTCATTTCAAGTGTTGTGGTCACTAACTGGACGGGTGTGTGGTGGGCACAACACTGGTCCTGACCAGTGTCACCAGCATCCTCTCTCTCTCTCTCTCTCACACACACACAGGATATACCATTAGTTACTCTCATATATAAATAAATAAATAATTTTTTATTTCATTGCAAGTTTACATCGAGATTTTGTTATTACAAACATGAACTGAAGTGCAAAGAGAGCCACTAGCATGCCATGGCATTAAGGGCAGATTAATCTAATGGCTTATAGACTACTTAATACTAGAGAAGTTGATTGAGTTTGTTTTAGTTAAACATTTGCTTATAACAGTTAATAAATGTACTCAAATTACAATGTGTGGATATTATCATATGTAAGCGTGCGCATGTTAATACTGGATCCCTTTTAACAAAGTTGGCTGAAATTAAGTTTTTTAGTGAATTTCATGATTAAACTAAAGTGACTAATGAGGAAGTAATAACAAAAAGCTACAACATACAAAGGTGTGGCAAATAGACAATTGGGTGGTGTATGTAAATATATCAAGTAGAGAATGGTTTAGATTACAGCCCTAGACCCAACCTGTACGACAGTAAAGTGGAGACTGTGCCTCGTAGTGTTGCTGACTGAGCTGACACTACTGACTACTGTTTACCACCCAGTCACTTCTTGTAACACTTGGCTACAACTGCCCGGAATGCAGCCTGTGAGACAATATTACTTGGTGACTTCAGTATCTGTTTTCAACAACAAGAATAATGGGTTATGAAAAATATATAGGTTGGTTAATGCGGTTTTTAAGCCTATCGACTACACATGTAACTTTTTCACCACCAGGCAAGAATACTTTAACCCCTAAAATAGGGATAGAAGTAAACTCTCAGCTTATATACACTGAGGAAAACACACCTGTGAATGTATATACCATTCTTTTAACACCGTCTGTCTCCCACCGAGTGAAGATAGTTAAGTAACTATAAGCAATTAATCAAGAGCCAGCCCAATTTTTTTTTTTAGAATAAGCTTACATGATACATAGAAAGTGTTATACAATAATGAACCAACCTGTTCATAAGACTTACTGCTTTACATAATTAAATACGCGCCTAATAACCCATAAACTTAACCAGAAAAACATGCCATTCCATGGGAGACCATGCTAGAACCACCATTATGATAACAGTCTTGTATATATCCCACAGCCCAATTAATGCATTATCAGCCACAACACTTGACTACAAGTACATCTATTATGAAAAGATCCGTCAGTCAGGGATCATTACCATAGAATACAGTGACATTTTTTTTACCAGAGAACCAATAGGACAACATATAACAAAATACAAATACAAATACGTACAAATATTTATTTCATTGCAAGTTTACATAGGTTTTGTAGTTACAATCATAAACTGAAGTGCAAGGAGAGCCACTGACATGCCGTGGCATTAAGGGAAGCTTAATCTAATGGCTTATAGACTATGAACATAATGTTAGAGAAATTGATTGAGTTTGTTTTGTTTAAATATTAGATTGTACAAATTACAATATGATGATATTACATTGTTCAAATTAAAATATGATGATATTACATTGTAGCAAGTGTTTAGTAGGATGGTAATATAATACTAAAAATTGAAATTATCTTAAGGGAAATAACATTGAGCATTTGTGAAAGTAATTTACAGTATGAGTATTTAGGCTTGGGTGAGTAAGTGGTAATAATAGTAACATAATAGTAAAAATTGAAATTATTTTATAGAAAAATAACATTGGGCATTTTTTAAAGTAATTTACAACATGTGTATTTACTTTAGGGTGAGTAGGTGGTTTTTGAGAAGAGTCTTAAAATGATTTTCAGACAAGGTTATTTTAGTATTTACTGGTAATGAATTCCAGATTCTGGGGCCCTTTATGTGCATAGAATTTTACATAGGTTGATATGGACTCGGGGTATATCAAAAGGTGTTCTCTGTCTTGAGTTGTGGTCATGGGTTCTATTAAAGTTGGTGAGGAGAATTTTGAGCGGAGGATTTATATTAGAGTGTAGTTCTATGTATGTAGTAGGCACAAGAATAAGTGTGAATGTTCTTTATGGTGAGTAGTTTTAGGCTTTTGAATATTGGTGGAGTATGATACCTGAGTGGGAATTTGTTATCATTCTGACTTCAGCCTTTTGCTGGGTTATGAGTGGTCTAAGGTGATTTAATGTTGTTGATCCCCATGCACAGATTCCATAGATGAGATAAGAGTAGATGAGTGAGTGATATAGTGTAAGGAGAGCTGGTTGAGACACATAGTAGCGTATCTTAGATAATATACCTACTGTCTTTGAGATTTTCTTGGAAACTTGTTGTATATGTGTTTGGAATTTAAGACTACTGTCAAGGTGGATTCCTAGGAATTTTCCCTCTGTGAGTCTTGTGATGGGTGAACTATTGAGCGTTATGTTAAGTGGAACATTTGTGGCTCTGTTTCCAAACTGTATGAAGTAAGTCTTGTCAGTATTGAGAGTAAGCTTATTAGTCGTCATCCATGTTGATATCTTCTGTAATTCGGCATTAACATTATTGGCCAGTATGACTGGATTTGGGTGAGAGAAGACATACGTTGTGTCATCTGCAAATAATATGGGTTTAAGTAGTTGTGATGCACTCAGTAGGTCATTGATGTAAATGAGGAATAGGAGTGGACCCAGTACACTTCCTTGAGGGACTCCGACTGTAATTTGTTGAGTGGAAGAGTTCGCTCCATTTGTGTACACGTACTGGCTTCTGTTACTAAGGTATGACTTTAGGTAGTTGAGTGAGTGCCCTCTTATACCATAGTGTGCTAATTTTGTGAGCAGTAAATCATGGTCGACTGTATCAAAAGCTTTGCGTAGATCAATGAAGATTCCCAGTGGGACTTCTTTCTTCTCAAGTGCGGTGTATATTAACTCTAGCATGTGTATAATGGCATCATTTGTGCTCTTGTTGGTCCTAAATCCAAACTGACAGGGGTTGAGTACGTTGTGTGAGACGAGATAGGAATAGATCTGTCTATGAATTAATTTTTCGAAGATTTTAGAAAGTAGTGGTAAATTAGATATTGGTCTATAATTATTCAAGTCTGTTTGATCACCTCAGCCAGAAACTATAGCGAAGAAGAACTAATACGCCAACTACAAAACTCTGACTGGTCGGTAATAATGAGTAATTAAGGATGCCTGAGAAAATATACATCTGTTTTTTACTATAATCCTTGATAATATTTCCTCCACAGAAGAAATTAAGATAAAGAAAAATAGATTTGAAGCTTGTATAACCGAAGAGTTACTAGCAATATTAAATTTAAATATCATTAACTGAGAAGATTTAAGGATATTACGTCTTTAGCACATCCTACCCTGCAGAACTGTATGACCCTTGTGGGTTTAGGGCAGAGGCAAGCTGCTGCAGCACTACGGGAATTTCGCAGATATGTAAATTGGTGGTAGGCTAGGCACTGCAGTTCTAACACCGAAGAATACAAAAAACAATTCACCAAGGCCTAACTTGCCCGAAATGTTCTGCATAACAAGCGGCTTTCTATATAGTAGTATGTCATTGATGTCAGCTAGGCCTGTATACCTTGTACATGTACTTGTAGTAAATAAAGATATTATTATTATTATTATTATTATTATTATTATTATTATTATTATTATTATTAAGGCCCTGGCAAGAACTAAAAAGCCCTGGAGTATAGCTATAAACTGATAGATAATTTTAACACAGTGATAAATATTAATAACGAGGCTTGTCATGAAGCAACTGCAGTGACAAATTGTTTCAATTTATACTACAAAATTGTTGCAGCATCGTTAATCAGTAAATTGCCAGGTGCACCAAACAAATTCAATACTGACTCAAATGATTTCAAACATTGTTGAAATATTTTTTTTTATTATTATTAACACATAGGCCGTTTCTCACCAAGGCAGGGTGGCCCGACAAAGAAAAACTTTCATCAGCATTCACTCCATCACTGTCTTGCCAGAGGCGTGCTTACACTACAGCTACAAAACTGCAACATTAACACCCCTCCTTCAGAGTGCAGACACTGTACTTCCCATCTCCAGAAATCAAGTCCGGCCTGCCGGTTTCCCTGAAACCCTTCATAAATGTTACCTTGCCTACACTCCAACAGCACTTCAAGTCCTAAAACCCACTTGTCTCCATTCGGTCCTATCTAACACGCTCACGCACGCTTGCTGGAAGTCCAAGCCCCTCGCACACAAAACCTCCTTTACCCCCTCCCTCCAACCTTTTCTAGGCCGACCCCTACCCTGCCTTCCCTCCACTACAGATTTATATGCTCTTGAAGTCATTCTATTTTGTTCCTTCCTCTCTATGTGTCCAAACCATCTCAATAACCCCTCCTCAGCTCTCTGGATAATAGTTTTGGTAATCCCACACCTCCTCCTAATCTCCAAACTACGGATTCTCTGCATTATATTCACACCAAACATTGCCCTCAGACATGACTTCTTCACTGCCTCCAGCCTTCTCCTTGTTGCAACATTCACAACCCATGTCTCACACCCATACAAGAGTGTTGGTATAACTATACTCTCATACATTCCCCTCTTTGCTTTCATGGAAAAAGTTGTCTCCACAAGCTCCTCAGTGCACCACTCACCTTTTTCCCCTCGTTAATTCTATGATTCACCTCATCCTTCATATATCCATCTGCTGACACATCCACTCCCAAATATCTGAACACATTCACCTCCTCCATACTCTCTCCCTCCAATCTGATATCCAGTCTTCCGTTATCTAATTTTTTTGTTATCCTCATCACCTTACTCTTTCCTATATTCACTTTAAATTTCCTTCTTTTACATACCCTACCAAACTCATCCACCAACCTCTGCAACTTCTCTTCAGAATTCCCCAAAAGCACAGTGTCATCAGCAAAGAGCAACTGTGACAACTCCCACTTTGTGTTAGATTCTTTATCTTTTAACCCTACACTTTTGCCAACACCCGAGCATTCACTTCTCTTACAACTCCATCTATAAATATATTGAACAACCACGGTGACATCATACATCCCTGTCTAAGGCCTACTTTTACTGGGAAATAATCTCCCTCTCGCCTACATACTCTAACCTGAGCCTCACTATCCTCGTAAAAACTTTTCACCGCTTTCAATAACCTACCTCCTATTTCATACATTTGCAACATCTGCCACATTGCCCCCCTATCCACCCTATCATATGCCTTTTCCAAATCCATAAATGCTACAAACACCTTTTTACCCTTATCTAAATATTGTTCACCTATATGTTTCACTGCAAACACTTGGTCTATACACCCCCTACCCTTCCTAAAGTCTCCTTGTTCATCTGCTATCCTGCTCTCTGTCTTACTCCTAATTATTTCAATAATAACTCTACCATACACTTTACCAGGTATACTCAACAGACTTATTCCCCTATAATTTTTACACTCTCTTTTGTCCCTTTGCCTTTATACAAAGGAACTATGCACGCTCTCTGCCAATCCCTAGGTACCTTACCCTCTTCCATACATTTATTAAATGAAAACACTAACCACTATAAAACTATATCCCCACCTGCCTTTAACATTTCTATCTTTATCCCATCAATCCCAGCTGCTTTACCCCCTTTCATTCTACTCACTGCCTCACGAACTTCCCTCACACTCACAACTGGTTCTTCCTCACTCCTATAAGATGTTATTCCTCCTTGCCCTATACACGAAATCACAGCTTCCCTGTCTTCATCAACCAATTCCTCAAAATATTCCTTCCATCTTCCCGATATCTCTAACTCTCCATTTAATAACTCTCCTCTCCTATTTTTAACTGACAAATCCATTCTTTCCCTAGGCTTTCTCAACTTATTAATCTCACTCCAAAACTTTTTCTTATTTTCAACAAAATTTGTTGATAATATCTCACCCACCCTCTCATTTGCTCTCTTTTTACATTGCTTCACCACTCTTTTAACCTCTCTTTTTCTCTCTCCATATACTCCTCCCTCCTTACATCACTTCTACTTTGTAAAAACCTCTCATATGCTAACTTTTTCTCTCTTACTACTCTCTTTACATCATCATTCCACCAATCGCTCTTCTTCCCTCTCGCACCCACTTTCCTATAACCACAAACTACTGCTGAACACTCTAACACCATATTCTTAAACTTACCCCATACCTCTTCTACCTTATATACTGTAGGCTTATATCCTGTCTGACACAGCAACAACTTGGGATCTTGATACAAACGAATTTTTCAACACTTGTCCAACCTTTGGACGAAGACCTACTTCGACTAGTGGATGGTACCACTATGACAACGCCTCCTCCTGCTTCACCTCACCTGCCTACAGTATATAAGCCACCTCTACGGCCCTGTACTGTATTCCTACAAGATTGATGGACTGAACACATCGACTCCAGGCCGAGGGACTGATTACCTCAAACTCCTCCTCTCTTTACACCTTTCTCCTTTGTATGGACTGATGAAGCCACTGTGTGGCGAAACGTTTCCTCAATAAAGATACCCAAGTGTTGCATATGTGTCTAATTTATAAATATTCTGTTAGTGGAATGGAATGTGAAGGACTTGCCTAGTATGGGCCAACAGGCCTGCTGCAGTGTTCCTCCTTTCTTATGTTCTTATGTTCTTAGGAACAGAACTCCATCATTAAGTGAGGAGAGGCTGTAGTGGGTAGAAGAGACAGTGAATCAAATGGATGAAAAGACACGCAGATATAACCCTCCATTGTAGTGGGTTGGATTTGTGAAGGACTTGCCTAGTATGGGCCAACTGGCCTTCTGCAGTGTTCCTCTTTTCTTATGTTCTCATCAAGGTCATTGATATATATTATAAACAACAACAGGCCTAAGACTGATCCCTGTTGAACACCACTTGTTACAGATCCCCACTCGGATTTAACCCCATTTATGCACACTCTCTGCTTCCTATTGGTGAGCCATGACTCGATCCATGACAGCACTTTTTCCCCAATACCATGAGCTGCCACTTTCTTTAACAGTCTCTGGTGCGGTACTCTATCAAAAGCTTTACTAAAATCTAAATAAACAATATCGAATTCTTTATCATGATCAACAGCCTCAAAAGCCTATCTAATTGATAGGCAGGAACGGCCCCTCGTGAATCCATGCTGAGTATCATTAATCAAATTATGGTTATCTAGACGGCTTCTAATAATATCAGCTATAATTGACTCTAGTAATTTGCCTACAATTGAGGTCAGGCTTATTGGGCGGTAATTTGACGGTAGTGACTTGTCCCCTGCTTTAAAAATAGGAATTACATTAGCCATCTTCCACATATCAGACACTACTCCTGTTTGAAGAGATAAATTAAAAATGTTAGATATTGGTTCACAGAGTTCCATTTTGCATTCCTTAAGAACCCTTGCAAAAAGCTCATCAGGACCCGGCGATTTATTTTGTTTCATTTTATTTCCATTTTGTTTCAGTCGGTCTAGTTGTTTGATAACCATTTCGCTAGTGACTGTGATATTACATAATTTATCTTCTTCAGGGCCACTATAAAAATTAATTACTGGGATATTATTAGTGTCTTCCTGTGTAAAAACCGAGAGAAAATAATTATTAAAAATAGAGCACATATCATTCTCCTTGTCAGTAAGATGCCCAGAGTTATTTTTAAGGGGACCTATCTTATCCCTAACTTTTGTTCTATAAACCTGGAAAAAACTTTTTGGGTAAGTTTTTGAATCCCTAGCAACTTTAATTTCATAGTCCCGTTTAGCTTTTCTTATACCCTTTTTAACGTCCCTCCTAATGTCAGTATACTGATTTATAAGATGACCCTCACCTCTATTTATGCGCCTATAAATTCCTTTCCTCTGCCCTAAAAGATATTTGAGCCTAGTATTCATCCATTTTGGGTCATTTCTACTTGATCTAATTTCTTTATAAGGGATAAATGTTCTTTGGGCTGCCTGTATAGTGTTAAGAAAGCTGTCATATTGATAGCTCTCTTCGTTACTCCAGTACAGTTGATAAGTATTCTCTAAGCCCATTTAAGAGGTTGGATTTGAGTGAATTGCACATGGAATAAAATTATCAAAGCTTATTTTTGGGTAGCATTGAATTAGGTTGAACAAATATTCTGTTGGTGGGATGGAATGTGAAGGACCTGCCTAGAATGGGCCAACAGGCCTGCTGTAGTGTTCCTCCTTTCTTATGTTCTTATGTTCTTATTATAATCTGCTAAGCGAAAGTCCATGACTGTTACTGAATTATCCCTACTATCATACATCCATTCAATGATAAAGGTAATTGACTTGTGGTCGCTTGTGCCGAGTTCGTCTGTAATTTCTAAATTATTAACAAGGGATTCCTTGTTTGCCAGAACCAAGTCAAGTAGGTTATTTCCCCTTGTAGGTTCTGTCACAAACTGCTTCAAAAAACAATCCTGAACTACTTCTAAAAAGTCGTTTGATTCTAAATTACCTGTCAAGAAATTCCAATCAATCTGACTAAAGTTAAAGTCCCCTAGAATCACTACGTTATCATGCCTTGTGGCCTTAACAATTTCCTCCCAAAGTAGTTTCCCTTGTTCCCTATCTAAGTTTGGAGGACGGTATATCACGCCTAAAATCTGTCTTATTTCCATTACGGTCCTCAATCTTGTCCCCCAGGATGCGACCCACACCAGTCGACTAACACCCAGGTACCTATTTTCTGCTAGGTGACCAGGACAACAGGTGTAAGGAAATGCGTCGAAATTTTTCTACCCGCCGGGAATCGAACCCGGGCCCTCCGTGTGTGAAGCGAGAGCTCTAGCCACCAGGCTATGTTATAGAAGCCGTTGTTTTGGTTGAAGTTGTTGGATTTCCAGATAAGTGATGATTCCAGGATTCTGCGGTATTGGGTGTTGTCTTCTCTGGCGATGAGTCTTGCGTTTCTGTAGATGATTAAATGGTTGTGTGAATTTCGGTGTTGAACACAGGCATTCCTTGGGTCGTCAGATCTGCCTGCGTACTGGTGTTCTGAAATGCGTGTTTGGAGGTCTCTGGATGTTTCGCCCACGTATAATTTGCTGCAGTCAGTACAAGGGATTATGTATACCCCAATTATCACATTACCAATTCAACTCACTCCGTCTCAACTTTATGTAGAGTTTACTGTTGCGTGAAATAATTTGCCTCAAAATAATTAATTACCCCAATTACAATTTTCTACCAACATCAACATTACCCTAATTAAAATTCCTACCTCAATTATTATAAATGTTTTGGAAAGGCTTACTAATTATACCAATTTGGGTGTTCTAATACGGGGGTGCTTAATGTTCGTGAAGGGGGGGAGGGAAGGAAGCTCTATACCCGTACGGGGGTCATATAGCGCCTGGGGAGGATGATGGGAGGCTCGGGTTTGATCCGAGAAAGGGGAGGTCAAGTCCGGTTTCTTGGATCAAGAGCCCGGCACCAGCTTCGCTCATGTCGTTGACGAAGCTCCACGCGTAGAAAAAACACGGCTTGATCAAGCTCTACACAGAGCGAAACGTGACTTAATTAAGCTCTACACAGAGCAAAACATGGCTTGATAAAACTCTACACAGAGCGATGCATAATAAAGCTCTACACAGAACGAAGCATAAAGCTCTACACAGAGCGAAGCATGATAAAGCTCTACACAGCGGTGCATGGCCTACTAAAGCTCTTTACAGAGCGATGTATGGCTTCATGAATCTCTAGAACAAGAGCGAAACGTGATTCGATAATGCTCTACACAAGGCGAAATGTTCTTTCAACAGCACATCTCGCTCCTTCACTATCTCATTCAAAATTCAGTATCTCTTCACTGTCAACATAATAATAATAATAATAATAATAATAATAATAATAATAATAATAATAATAATAATAATAATAATAATAATAATATCTCTTCGCAATGGAACTTTTCTCATCAAATTTCATCGCTTTTTCAAAAAAGTTATATCCAGAATGTGTAATATTCATTGCAAATTGCTATTGTTATTGTTATTGTTAACTGTCATTGTTCGGACTCTAGTGTCGTTGTTATGTACTTGTTATTGTCTAGTTCCTTAGACTTTTGTGTAGCCTATACGCTCTTGCTCTACAGTCCACAGGATGGATATGAGGTGCACAGTAATCCATTACCGTCCACAGGATGGCTATGGGATGTACAATAAACTAGCCACTGCCTTTCCAGGATGGCTTGGGATATCCAATACAGCCCTGCCGTCCACAGGATGGCTATGGGATGTACAATAAACTAGCCACTGCCGTCCACAGGATGGCTATGGGATGTACAATAAACTAGCCACTGCCGTCCACAGGATGGCTATGGGATGTACAATAAACTAGCCACTGCCGTCCACAGGATGGCTATGGGATGTACAATAAACTAGCCACTGCCGTCCACAGGATGGCAAGGGACGGGTGCCAGCGGCTGGCAAGGGACGGGTGCCAGCGGCTGGCAAGGGACGGGTGCCAGCGGCTGGCAGGGGACCGGTGGTTTAGATTTTTTAGATTTTGCCACCGAAGTGGCTAGTTTATTGTGCACCCCATATACATCCTGTGGACGGTAGCGCAAGAGCATAAGGATACACAAAAGGCCAAGGAACTAGGCCCCAAAATTGTCAACAGGTGTACATATGGATTTATATCTACAGTTTACTTATCTGTTACAAGCAAATTTAGGAAATTTGCTTAGTATATCTGGTATCTTATTTTCATTAATAAGATATCTTGACATGTCACATAGGTTATTATACTGTCTATCTCTGTATTCCTCAATAAGTTGACAATTAAGCACATAGTGTTCAAGAGGGACCATATGCCTGATCACATAATTTGCATTTAGTTTGATCATCATCTGTGTGTCTCCCAAACTGCCAGAAGTACTTGTAGCCAAGCCTAAGCCTGGCCACTACAACATCAGTCAGTCTGTTCACATTGCAAGTTGCTCCATAAACATACTTATCTAAGTTCATGTTATCATAGTGGGTTATAGATCTACTCAGGCTTCTAACTGCATTCCTATAACAATCATTTTCATTATTTACTTCTCTCCTAATATAATATGGTGGTGTTGATGTTATAGACTGTTTTTTACTCATGAAGAGACTATCTCCTCAACTCCTTAATTTTAATATCAAGTTTTAATTCAGTAGGTGAGGCTCTTACCCGCGGTGTAAACAGACATTACAACCATTTTTTTTCTTTCTTTACATTTTAATGAGGAAGGGAGGGAGGGAGAATTAGAAGGAGGGACTGAGGGTTGGAAGGAGGGAGTGAGGATTGACGGAGGGGAGAAAGGAGAGTGGAAAGGAAGGTGGAAAAATGAAGCGAGAGGTAAATTAGTATACTCAGTTGTCAAACATGATGGCGTATACTGCCTGGCAGCAGAGACGCAGCATACACCGTGCGAGGAGACAGATCTGAGAGCAAGCACTGCACCAAACATATCACCAGATACTTCTAGTGACATGTGTAAAACTAATTAATCCAACACCGTCTGTCTGGAAGGTTAACAAGGAATCATGTAGGACATTATGTATAACATATTCTTGGTTCTTCTTGGAGTATGTGAGCTCCAGTAGCTAATCTTCTCCTCACTAAGTATATATTAACTTGATGTGCTTGCGTCAGTGAACGATAAGTTTTTGATGCAGTTAAATATCGTTATTGAAAATTTGAAACCGATTGAAAAAGGCATTTGCAAGTAATAGTATGGAAAATAATGGGCTCATTTCTTTAATGAAAATTGCAGAATGGCATCTGCACAATCCGTAACCATTTCAAACTTTTCACTAAGTTAAATATAACAGTACTGAAAGTTTGAAGCCAAGCGGAAGAGGCATTCTCTAGGTATCGTACAGTGAACAAATATCCTCAAATCATTTAGAGTGACCAAAATTCCTAGACGGAAACATGCAATAAAGATGTGTCTTAAGTGTGTGCACTTGTGTATTCTCATGTGCCCTAAACACACCATCACTTAGAGGTTCAAGTGGTTAAAAAGTTACCTTTTCAAGTTATTGTCGTTGAAGATTAGAAACTAATCGGAAAAGGCATTCACAAATTGTTGCTTAAAAATGTGTATTTCAGGTTTTGACTTTCCTCAATAAAATTGTGATGCCAATAGAGGGAACTAGGAACACAGATGACAGCTGGAGAAACAGATGAGTCGCAGACATGTTACGAAGTGCTTTTTCAGTCTTAGCACGGTTCACCGCGCTGTATAACCCTTGTGGTTTAGCGCTTCTTTTGATTATAATAATAATAATTAGCACAGTTCAGTCTTAGCACGGTTCAGTCTTAGCACGGTTCAGTCTTAGCACGGTTCAGTCTTAGCACGGTTCAGTCTTAGCACAGACTAGAG
>WNWK01007743.1:22500-85000 GCA_009830355.1 Cherax destructor
GCATTACCTCTTACATGATGAGACTTACATTACCTCTCTCATGACGAGACTTGCATTACCTCTCTCATGAAGATACTTACATTACCTCTCCCATGACGAGACTTACATTACCTCTCCCATGACGAGACTTACATTACCTCTCTCATGACGAGATTTGCATTACCTCTCTCATGACGAGATTTACATTACCTCTCTCATGGCGAGACTTACATTACCTCTCTCATGACGAGACTTACATTACCTCTCTCATGACGAGACTTACATTACCTCTCTCATGACGAGACTTACATTACCTCTTTCATGACGAGACTTACATTACCTCTCTCATGTCTATTATTTTTTGAGGCCTTCACGTGGTGAGTGAGATAAATTGGAAGTGGGGAAATAAATGGCCAGTGATGGAGGGATGGAGGTGAAATATGACTTCATCAGCCATCAACGTCTAGATAAAATAACAGTTTGTAAGCAGTATATACCCAAACGAACTCCTGTTAACACTTTTAGGGACCCAGTTCCTAGACATGTTGTGTATCCATATGGTCTTGCGTTACCATAAACAAGGTGTACATTATATGGAGTGTACAGTAAACTAGCCACTACTGTCCCCAGGATATATATATGTGGTTCACGATAAATTAAGGACTACTGTCCACAGAATATGTCGAAGTGCACAATCAACCAGTCGCTTGGGTAGCAAATTCTAAAATCTAATGTGGTAGTAAGGTTTAGCATCCTCACGACTCTTGTATCGGTGTGGTGATTTGTGTCTTCTCGATATCAGTAAATATCTTACAATACTAACGAAGAGAACTGCCAATATAACAATCTCCTAAATCATGTAGCAGTTACCCTCCAATGAACACTTATTTCCCACAGGAAAACTAGATCAAATAAAAATGATGAACAGAAGATCAGATCATCTCTGAGAAGAGAGGAGAGGAGAGGAGAGGAGAGGAGAGGAGAGGAGAGGAGAGGAGAGGAGAGGAGAGGAGAGGAGAGGAGAGGAGAGAGTTTATCTGGGTATCAGAAGAGGAGAACGTCACCTTACGGACCAAGTTATTCATATTACAAGATAAGTGAAAAAAATGTTTTTTAAAAAACGCTGAATGAGACAATGAAATTAAAGTTGCAAGGGAATCCAAGACAAATCCGAAACGTTCCTTCAAGTTTATTGGACTTTGATTAGGAAAAAGTTGGATCCACTTAAAATAACTTTGGGCAGCTTACTGATAATGAGAAAGAAGTATATTCAGTCTTTAACAATTATTTAAAGTCTCTCATCACAGAAGGAGAAGCAAATGAAATCCCAGTAACTTATAACTTTATAGATGCTGAGAGAAAAACAGATTATATAATATCACTGTAAATAAAGTCAAGGTTATTAATCACGTAGATCGAATAAAGAACAAATAAACCCCTAGTTCTTAAAGAATGAGAGTGCCTTTAGCTAGTCTGCTTAATATATCACTTCATATGGGTGTTGTACCTTATATGTGGAAGGCAGCTAATGTGATTCCTATATATAAAACGGAAGATAAGTCCCTACCCACGAATTACTGCCCAATCAATAAGTCCTCATTAGTGGAAAAAAAGTTATTCGAATCAATAATAGCAAATATTATTAGAAACCACCTCGGTAGGAAGCACAGTTTGATTAACTAGATGAGGTTTGGTCATTGTATGACCCGAGAAACGCATCCTTGGATTTTACAAACCCATCCCCCTCTACCTCAAGGTATGCTAAAGGAATATTAAAAGCGTGGTATAAGAAGTTAAAGCGTGCTATAAGAAGTTAAAGCGTGGTATAAGCAGTTAAATGTCAGCAATGAAGATTAGAATCCAATCAGAAGAGGCATTTGCAAGTTATCAGACAGAAAGCAATTTCCCAATTTCTTTAATAAAAATGGTAAATTGGTACCTATACAGTACAAAACCACTTCGAACCTTCTACTAAGTAACACTAGCTTTGAAGGTTTCAAGCCAATCCAAAGAGGCATTTTCTATCTATCATACTTATTTCAATATCCCAAAATACAGCATTTTAAGTTTGAAGCTGCTCACAAGTTGTATTCTCAAGTTATCCGCATTAAAGGTTTGAAGTCGATCAGATGAGGCATTCATGGAGTGTTGTTTGAAAACCATTATTTCAATCTTCCTAACTTCATTAATAAAAATTACTCAATGTAGTTTGCGACTCATCAACATATAAGTATTATTAATCACCATACTCCTATGTTGATTAATAAAATTGTCAAACTGGCACCTCAGATGCCCAAAATCAGTTCTAATATTTTGTTTTCATTAAGACACACCAGTGTTTAAGGTTTGAAACCGATCAGGGGAAGCATTTCAGTCACTGCAGGGAAACAAATTTGCTTAATTGTCCAATTAAAATTTACAAAACACGAAATCATTGCAAAGCTTCACGTGAAAAAAACAACACGAGCACTGAAAGTTTGAAGTAGACCAAAAGAAGCATTCTCCAGTTATCGCACAGAATAAAACAGTTTGAAATTTGTTAGCTATGACAATTAGTAAATTTGCACCCGGACATCCTAAGCCTACTAGGTATCACTCTTTTCGAGTGACATAGAACATTAAAGATGGCAGCCGTCCAGAAGAAACATACTCACGTTATCAAAAAAATAAAAAAAAACTGTAGGTTACTGTAGGTTACCTGTAGTCGATTGCAGGGGTCACTGCCTCACGGCCTCCATGCTATACTAATTTAAAAATAAGAGTGACAAATTGGCACCTGCAACCTCCAGTAACAACTCAAACTTTCATCAATGTTGGATACACCAGTGTTGAAATCTTGAAGCCGATCAGAAGAGGTTTTTAGAGTTATCACGCAAAACCGTAAACCAAAGTGGCTTATAAGCGGACAAGTGAGCAGCTGTCCCTCCTGGTAGTTCGTGAACCTTACCTACTTGAACCTGAGTGGAAAATTGAGCCATTCGATAGACATTCTCAGTTATAAACGAAAACATTAGAACTAGAAAAGGTATCTACCTGAATTTAGCTGGTTGATTTATTTGGTTTAAAGTTCATCGACTACACAGGTATATATATATATAGTATAATATATATATATATATATATATATATATATATATATATATATATATATATATATATATATATATATATATATATATATATATATATACTTTAAACCAAATAAATCAACCAGCTAAATTCAGGTAGATACCTTTTCTAGTTCCAATGTTTTCGTTTATAACTTGAGAATGTCTTATCCGAATGGCTTCAAATTTTCCACTCAGGTTTGCTAAGGTAAGGTAAGGTTCACGAAACTACCAGGAGGGACAGCTGCTCACTTGTCCGCCTTATAAAGCCACTTCTGGTTTACGGTTTTGCGTGATAACTCTAAAAGCCTCTTCTGATCGGCTTCAAGATTTCAACACTGGTATATATATATATATATATATATATATATATATATATATATATATATATATATATATATATATATATATATATATATATATATATATATATATATATATATATATATATATATATATATATATATATATATATATATATATATATATATATATATATATATATATATATATATAAACGCAAGACATACACCTATCGGTGTATGCTGTATATTCTTGTGAGTAACCTGAGTTTACGACCGGCTTTACAATAAAGCCGTACGAATATACGATATTTACCGGCTCGCTAAAGTCGTAAAACTTTAAAACGCAATAAAACGCGAGTTTTCAATATATCTCAGATATATTCTATTTCGAATGTTCTGCAATCCTGAAAGAACTAAAAATATGCTGTTTTTTTAATTAAGAAAATGTCATGTGAGCCAGCAGACCAGGAGAACTGAAGGACTGTATGAACATTGTGCAAATTGACACCTAAGAGTCCAATGATAAACCTAAGCTTTCTCCTGAGGCGCACATCAACCAAATAACTGCTGCAGCATATGGGCGCCTAGCAAACCTAAGAACAGCATTCCGACATCTTAATAAAGAATCGTTCAGGACCCTGTACACTGTGTACGTTAGGCCCATACTGGAGTATGCAGCACCAGTTTGGAACCCACATCTAGCCAAGCACGTAAAGAAGCTAGAGAAAGTGCAAAGGTTTGTAACAAGACTAGTCCCGGAGCTAAAGGGTATGTCCTACGAGGAGAGGTTAAGGGAAATCGACCTGACGACACTGGAGGTCAAGAGAGATAGGGGGGACATGATAACGACATATAAAATACTGAGAGGAATTGACAAGGTTGACAGAGACAGAATGTTCCAGAGATGGGACACAGCAACAAGGGGGACACAGTTGGAAGTTGAAGACTCAGATGAATCACAGGGATGTTAGGAAGTATTTCTTCAGTCACAGAGTGGTCGGGAAGTGGAATAGCTTGGGAAGCGATGTAGTGGAGGCAGGTTCCATACATAGCTTTAAGAGGAGGTATGATAAAGCTCATGGCGCAGGGAGAGTGACCCAGTAGCGGCCAGTGTAGAGGCGGGGCCAGGAGCTATGTATCGACCACTGCAACCACAACTAGGTGAGTACAACTAGGTGAGTACACACACACACACACACACACACACACACACACACACACACACAAGAAGTTGGAAGAACAAGCAGGTATAACAGGAAGGGCACTGGAATGGATCAGGGAATACCTCACAGGGAGGCAACAACGGGTCATGGTACGTGATGAGGTATCACAGTGGGCGCCTGTGACGAGCGGTGTACCGCAGGGGTCAGTCCTAGGACCAGTGTTATTCTTGGTATATGTAAATGACATGACGGACGGGATAGACTCAGAAGTGTCTCTGTTCGCAGATGATGTGAAATTAACGAGGAGAATCACATCGGAAGAGGACCAAGCAGGACTTCAAACAGACCTGGACAAGCTTGACATCTGGTCTAGCAACTGGCTTCTCGAATTCAATCCCACCAAATGCAAAGTCATGAAGATCGGAGAAGGGCAAAGAAGACCGCTGACAGAGTACAGGCTAGGCGGACAAAGGCTACAAACCTCGGCAAAGGAGAAAGACCTTGGGGTGAGTATAACGCCAAGCACGTCTCCGGAGGCACACATCAACCAGATAACTGCGGCAGCATATGGGCGACTGGCAAACCTAAGATTAGCGTTCCGTTACCTTAACAAGGAATCGTTCAAGACACTGTACACCGTGTACGTCAGGCCCATACTAGAATATGCAGCACCAGTCTGGAACCCACACCTGGTCAAGCACGTAAAGAAACTAGGTTTGCGACAAGGTTAGTTCCACAACTCAGGGGTCTGTCCTATGAAGAAAGGTTGAGGGAAATAGGACTAACAACACTGGAGGAAAGAAGGGTCAGAGGAGACATGATAACGACATACAAAGTACTGCGGGGAATTGACAAGGTAGACAGTGACAAGATGTTCTAGAGAGGGAACACAGAAACAAGGGGACACATCTGGAAGCTGAAGACTCAGATGAGTCAAAGGGATGTTAGGAAGCATTTCTTCAGCCACAGAGTAGTCAGGAAGTGGAATAGTCTAGAGAAAGATATAGTGCACGCAGGAACCATACATAGTTTTAAGACAAGGTATGATAAAGCTCATGGAGCAGGGAGAGCAGAGACCCAGTAGCGGACAGCGAAGAGGCGGGGCCAGGAGCTGAGTCTCGACCCCTGCAACCACAATTAGGTGAATACAATTAGGTAAGTACACACACACTAACACATACATATTCATACACATAGAGTAGAGAGGGACAGACTGAGAGGCGATAAAGAAGTGCTTGGGGCATAGTTAGAAATAAGTTATGGATGAGTCGTAGGGATGTCAGGAAATACTTCTTCAGCCTCAGAGTGGACAGGAAGTGGAATGATCCCAACAAACATGTGGTGGAGGCTCCATACATAGATTTAAGAAGTGGTATAACAGGGGTCAGGAGGCTAGGAAGTAATGAATCTAGCTAGAGGCAAATTGAGAGGCGGGGCCAGGAGCTAGGATCCAACCCCTGCAGTCATACACAGGTAAGTACACATTGCTCTTCTTTCTTGCCGTTATGTGAATAACTCATTTCAACTCTTCCTTCCTCAACTATTCAATTTAACTTCACAGCTAAAAATATTTATAAAAACTCTTTTGAAAGGTAAAAAATAAAGTATAAGAAAGACAGGAAGATAAGATATTGACGCTGAATAAGTAATGTTAAAACTTCTATTGTTTTCTTAATATAATGAAGTTGGGAGATAATGATGCTGCGGGAGGCTGGTAGTGGGAGGTGGGGGAGGCTGGTAGTGGGAGGTAGGGAGGGTGGTAGTGGGAGGTGGGGAGGCTGGTATGGGAGGTGGGGAGGCTGGTAGTGGGAGGTGGGGAGGCTGGTAGTGGAGGTGGGAAGCTGGTAGTGGGAGGATGAGGGAGGTGGAGTGGATGGAGGTGGGGAGGCTGGTATTGGGAGGTGGGAGGCTGGTAGTGGGAGGTGGGGAGGCTGGAGTGGGAGGTGGGGAGGCTGGTGAGTGGGAGGTAGTGGAGGGTGGTAGTGGGAGGTGGGGAGGCTGGATTGGGAGGTGGGGAGGCTGATGGGAGGTGGGGAGGCTGGTAGTGGAGGTGGGGAGGCTGGTAGTGGGAGGTGGGGAAGGATATAGGAAGGGAAGAAGGATGGAGGTGGGAGGATATAGGAAGGGATATAGGAAGGGGAAGCTGATAGTGGGAGGTGGGGAGGCTGGTAGTGGAGGTGGGGAGGCTGGATAGTGGGAGGTGGGGAGGCTGGAGGGAGGTGGGGAGGCTGGTAGTGGAGGTGGGGAAGCTGATAGTGGGAGATGGGGAGGCTGGTAGTGGGAGGTGGGGAGGCTGGTAGTGGGAGGTGGGGAGGCTGGAAGTGGAGGTGGGAAGCTGATAGTGAGAGGTGGGGAGGTGGTAGTGGGAGGTGGGGAGGCTGGTAGTGGAGGTGGGGAGGCTGGTAGTGGGAGGTGGGGAGGCTGGTAATGGGAGGTGGGAAGACTGATAGTGGGAGGTGGGGAGGCTGGTAGTGGGAGGTGGGGAGGCTGGTAGTTGGAGGTGGGGAGACTGATAGTGGGAGGTGGGGAGGCGGGTAGTGGGAGGTGGGGAGGCTTGTAGTGGGAGATGGGGAGGCTGGTAGTGGAGGTGGGGAGGCTGGACAGCGTGAGGTGGGGAGGCTGATAGTGGGAGGTGAGGGAGGCTGGTAGTGGGAGGTGGGGAGGCTGGTAGTGGGAGGTGGAGAAGCTGATAGGGAGGTGGGGAGGCTGGTAGTGGGAGGTGGGGAGGCTGGTAGTGGGAGGTGGGGAAGCTGATAGTGGAGGTGGGAGGCTAGTAGTGGAGGTGGGTAGGCTGGAAGTGGAGGTGGGGAAGCTGATAGTGGAGGTGGGGAGGCTGGAAGTGGGAGGTGGGGAGGCTGGTAGTGGGAGGTGGGGAGGCTGGTAGTGGGAGGTGGGGAGGCTGGTAATGGGAGGTGGGGAGACTGATAATGGGAGGGGGAGGCTGGTAGTGGGAGGTGGGGAGGCTGGTAGTTGGAGGTGGGAGACTGATAGTGGGTGGTGGGGAGGCGGTAGTGGGAGGTGGGGTAGGCTTGTAGTGGGAGATGGGGAGGCTGGTAGTGGGAGGTGGGGAGGCTGACAGTGGGAGGTGGGGGAGGCTGATAGTGGGAGGTGAGGGAGGCTGGTAGTGGGAGGTGGGGAGGCTGATAGTGGGAGGTGAGGGAGGCTGGTAGTGGGAGGTGGGGAGGCTTGCAGCGGGAAGTGTGGGAGGCTGGTAGTGGGAGGTGGGTCGTGATTGTCAGCGACAACACACACACACACACACACACACACACACACACACACACACACATACACGCACACACACACACACATACACGCACTCATATACAACAGGCCTAATGTCTAATCGACATGTGCCTAGGACAAAATGGTAGCATACACACACAGTTTTAAGACGAGGTATGATAAAACTCATGGAGCAGGGAGAGAGAGGACCTAGTAGCGATCAGTGAAGAGGCGGGGCCAGGAGCTATGTTTCGACCCCTGAAACCACAAATAGGTGAGTACACGCACACACACACACGGGCATACGGGCGCCTAGCAAACATAAGAACAGCATTCCGACATCTTAATAAGGAATCGTTCAGGACCCTGTACACTGTGTACGTTAGGCCCATATTGGAGTATGCAGCACCAGTTTGGAACCCACACCTAGACAAGCACGTAAGGAAACTAGAGAAAGTGCAAAGGTTTGCAACAAGACTAGTCGCGGAGCTAAGGGGTATGTCCTATGAGGAGAGGTTAAGGGAAATCGACCTGACGACACTGGAGGACAGGAGAGATAGGGGGGACATGATAACGACATATAAAATACTGAGAGGAATCGACAAGGTGGACAGAGACAGAATGTTCCAAAGATGGGACACAGCAACAAGGGGACACAGTTGGAAGTTGAAGACTCAGATGAATCACAGGGATGTTAGGAAGTATTTCTTCAGTCACAGAGTGGTCGGGAAGTGGAATAGTTTGGGAAGCGATGTAGTGGAGGCAGGATCCATACATAGCTTTAAGAAGAGGTATGTTAAAGCTCATGCAGCAGGAAGAGTGACCCAGTAGTGGCCAGTGAAGAGGCGGGGCCAGGAGCTGTGAATCGACCCCTGCAACCACAACTAGGTGAGTACACACACACACACACACACACACACACACACACACACACACACATGGACAAGCACCAAGGATACAAGAACCACACACTAAAATACAGTATTGGAAAAGAAGCTGAAGGTATGGCACACCAACGCAGAAAGAATAACAAATAAGAGTGAGGAGTGGTACGAACGAATCATGGAGGCATTCCCTGACATTATTGCACTCACAGAGACAAAGCTTATGGCGATGATAACAGATGCAATCTTCCTGCCTGGCTATCAGATCAGATCAGATGAGGAAAGACAGAGGGAACAGAGTAGAAGGAGGAGGAGTTGCACTGTTCATCAGAAACCAGTGGAGTTTTGAGGAGATGGGAGGAATGGACAGGTGGTGATATCAGTGATGTACAACCCTTCACCAAATAGTATGATGAAAGAAACAGAGCAATGGTGGATACACCAGTTGAGATGGCCAGAAGGGCGCACATAGGCAAGACAGAGCTACTGGTCATGGTGAATTTTAACCACAAGGAGACTGACTGGGAAAACCTAGAGTCACATGGGGAACCAGAAACGTGGAGGGCTAAGATCCTTGAGGTGCAACTGGAGAACTTTATGCACCAACATGTTAGGGACACAACCAGAAAGAGAGGAGAGGATGAACCAACAAGGCTGGACCTTGTATCACCCTGAGTAATTCCGACATAGGGAATATTATGCACGAAAGGCCCCAGGAATGAGGAAGTATTAGAGGCCGGATCCATACACAGCTTTAAGAAGAGGTACGAAATGGCTCTTAAAGTCAGGAAAGAGTGGCCTTAGTAGCGACCAGCGAGGAGGCGGGGCCAGCAACTGTGAATCGACCCCTACAACCACTTATAAGTGAATACATGTAGGTGAGTACACACACACGAGAGAGAGAGAGAGAGAGAGAGAGAGAGAGAGAGAGAGAGAGAGAGAGAGAGAGAGACAGACAGACAGACAGATAGACAGACAGACAGACAGACAGACAGACAGACAGACAGACAGACATACAAACAAACAGACAGAGAGACAGACAGACAGACAGACAGACAGACAGAGACAGAGAGGGAGAGAGACAGAGAGAAAGGGATGTGAGGCACTAACATATAAATAGCAGGTCAGGAAGGAGAGAAAAATTGGAATGGAAAATGACCGTGAGGAATTCAAGGTGGAGAGGGAAACTTTGATGAGACAAGAAGGGGAAAACATGAGACACGAGGTTACATGAAGAAAAATGAATTCGAGAGGAAAGTAAGAAGACAGAGGGAGGTAGAACAAACCCGACAGTTGATGGAAGTGCTGGGAGCTGCAAGGTAGACTAGCAAATTTTGTGATTTTTTTTCCCTGTAGAAACACAGAAGGAAAGACAAGGCTACTGCGAGTTTTATTCATAAGAGCAGAAGAAAATTGAAACCGAAGAAGAGTATCAAGTAAGAAGAAGAAAACAAAAGAATTAGAGGAGTTTCAGTGATGATGAGAGACTAGTGGAGATTTAAGAAACTAGGAAACCTGGATACAAGGGATTTCAGGGATTATATAGCAGTTACTGTAATGTTCGGAGAAACAAGTGACATTCGCAGTGATACAGTGTCCACCAACAACAACAGGAGAATGATTCACTTACTGGAAGTAATGGTGGAGAGGACAAGAGGAAACAAACCTAAACTTCAAGTACTAGGAGATTTCAACCATAAAGGGAACTGACTGGGACCCTTATGGTTAACCAGAAACATAACTGCTATAACACATTCAGCTCACACACTGAAGTTCGGGGGTCGAACCCCAGTACGTGTTTCCTTAAGATACCTGCTGTCCCTGTTCACCTATTAGTAAAATAAGTACCTGGGTGTTAGTCTACTGGTGTGGGTCGCATCCTGGGGTCAAAATTGACCTAATTTGCCCAAAATGCTCTGCATAACAAAGGGGCTTTCTATATAGTAATGTCATTGATGTCAGCTAGGCCTGTATACCTTGTACATGTACTTGTAGAAATAAAGATTATTATTATACTACTACTAATATTAATAATAATAAAATAATAATAATAATAATAATAATAATAATAATAATAATAATAATAATAATAATAATTATTTTTATTATTATTATTATTATTATTATTTACGGTGTCCCGTGGCCTGGTGGCAAAAGCTCTCGCTTCACTAGGTGAGGGTTCGGGTTCGATTCCCGGCGAAGGGGTGGAAACATCGGACGTGTTTCCTTACACCGGTTGTCGATGTTCACCCATCAGTAAAATGGATACCTGGGTGTTAGTCGACTGGTATTATACTATGGAAGTAGTGAATTTCCTGAGCCAATACGCGAAGGAAACACCAAGAGTGAGAGGAGGTGATAAGCCAGCGAGACGATTTGCTTTTCACACAAGATGAATATGCAACACAGGAGCCAGTGATAACGTGGCACTAAATTTTGAGTACAGGCAGGGTGAGAATAGAGAAAGAAAGGGTGGAAATGAGTAACAGAAAACGGAACTACAGAACGGGGGGACTACAACAGCATGAAACATTTCCTGAGTGAAGTGAAATGAGAAAGAATAGTAAGTTTATTTAGGCACAGTGTAAATTACATAGAATAGCTCAAAAAAGTCGGATAAAGTTACTAATTTCCATTGGGGTTCTTGAACTTTGATGAGACAAGAAGGGGAAAACATGAGACACACGAGGTTACATGAAGAAAATGAATTCGAGAGGAAAGTAAGAAGACAGAGAGAGGAAAAACAAACCCGAGAGTTGATGGAAGTGCTGGGAGCTGCAAGGTAGACTAGCAAATTCTGTGATTTTTTTTCGTATAGAAACACATAGAGAGGAAGACAAGGTTACTGAAAGTTTTATTCATAAGAGCAAATGGAAGGAACCTAGTAGTTAACAGAAGAAAATTGAAAACGAGGTAGAGTATCAAGTAAGAAGAAGAAGAAAAGAATAAGAGGAGTAGCTGCAATGCTGCAAGGTTGACTAGGATATTCTGCAAGGCTGTGCAAAAAAAGAATGGTAGTGACAGAACCAAATTGCCAAGAGTCAAAAGAAACATTCTTACCAAGTATGAAGGACAGAAATAAGGAAAAACAGAGCCAGTGGTCTCATCATTAATGGCACGTAAATAAACCCAAGTGCAACAGTTGGGAATCTTTATTCCGAAACGTTTCGCCTATACAGCAGGCTTCATCAGTCGAATATAGAGGTTGTAAATATGGAGACAGTAGTGGAGAGGTAAAGATGATGTGATCAGTCCATCAAGCTTGAAGTAGTAGTTTGAGGTGGTCAGTCCCTCAGCCAAGGTGAGCAGCAGGAGGGCTTAAGGAAATAAAAAGAGAGAGAGACAAAGAGACAGAGAAATTGCAAGAATGAGAAGGGAAGTAGAAAGTAAGACTGAAGATAAAGACATATGAAGGAACGACGCTAAGGCTGACATACTCCTCGGACACACAAGTAAAAAGATGACAGTGAAGCAGCACGTGATGAAGCTGAGGCAGGAGGAAGGGAAGATAAAGGAAAATAACAGTGAAGAATGTGAGGTGCTATCTCTGAGTGAGTTATCTCTGAGTGAGTTATCTCTGAGTGAGTTATCTCTGAGTGAGTTATCTCTGAGTGAGTTATCTCTGAGTGAGTTATCTCTGAGTGAGTTATCTCTGAGTGAGTTATCTCTGAGTGAGTTATCTCTGAGTGAGTTATCTCTGAGTGAGTTATCTCTGAGTGAGTTATCTCTGAGTGAGTTATCTCTGAGTGAGTTATCTCTGAGTGAGTTATCTCTGAGTGAGTTATCTCTGAGTGAGTTATCTCTGAGTGAGTTATCTCTGAGTGAGTTATCTCTGAGTGAGTTATCTCTGAGTGAGTTATCTCTGAGTGAGTTATCTCTGAGTGAGTTATCTCTGAGTGAGTTATCTCTGAGTGAGTTATCTCTGAGTGAGTTATCTCTGAGTGAGTTATCTCTGAGTGAGTTACCTCTGAGTGAGTTATCTCTGAGTGAGTTATCTCTGAGTGAGTTATCTCTGAGTGAGTTATCTCTGAGTGAGTTATCTCTGAGTGAGTTACCTCTGAGTGAGTTATCTCTGAGTGAGTTATCTCTGAGTGAGTTATCTCTGAGTGAGTTATCTCTAGTGAGTTATCCTAGAGTTATCTCTGAGTGAGTTATCGCTGAGTGAGTTATCGCTGAGTGAGTTATCTCTGAGTGAGTTATCGCTGAGTGAGTTATCGTTGAGTAAGTTATCGCTGAGTGAGTTATCTCTGAGTGAGTTATCCTTGAGTGAGTTATCGCTGAGTGAGTTATCTCTGAGTGAGTTATCGCTGAGTGAGTTATCGCTGAGTGAGTTATCGTTGAGTGAGTTATCTCTAAGTGAGTTATCTCTGAGTGAGTTATCTCTGAGTGAGTTATCTCTGAGTGAGTTATCTCTGAGTGAGTTATCTCTGAGTGAGTTATCTTTGAGTGAGTAATCTCTGAGTGAGTTATCTCTGAGTGAGTTATCTCTGAGTGAGTTATCTCTGAGTGAGTTATCTCTGAGTGAGTTATCCCTGAGTGAGTTATCTCTGAGTGAGTTATCGCTGAGTGAGTTATCCTGAGTGAGTTATCTCTGAGTGAGTTATCCTGAGTGAGTTATCCTGAGTGAGTTATCCTGAGTGAGTTATCTCTGAGTGAGTTATCCTGAGTGAGTTATCCTGAGTGAGTTATCTCTGAGTGAGTTATCTCTGAGTGAGTTATCTCTGAGTGAGTTATCTCTGAGTGAGTTATCGCTGAGTGAGTTATCTCTGAGTGAGTTATCTCTGAGTGAGTTATCTCTGAGTGAGTTATCTCTGAGTGAGTTATCTCTGAGTGAGTTATCTCTGAGTGAGTTATCTCTGAGTGAGTTATCGCTGAGTGAGTTATCTCTGAGTGAGTTATCGCTGAGTGAGTTATCGTTGAGTAAGTTATCGCTGAGTGAGTTATCTCTGAGTGAGTTATCGCTGAGTGAGTTATCGCTGAGTGAGTTATCTCTGAGTGAGTTATCGCTGAGTGAGTTATCGTTGAGTGAGTTATCGTTGAGTGAGTTATCGCTGAGTGAGTTATCGCTGAGTGAGTTATCGTTGAGTAAGTTATCGTTGAGTGAGTTATCGCTGAGTGAGTTATCGCTGAGTGAGTTATCGCTGAGTGAGTTATCTCTGAGTGAGTTATCTCTGAGTGAGTTATCTCTGAGTGAGTTATCGTTGAGTGATTTATCGCTGAGTGAGTTATCGTTGAGTGAGTTATCGCTGAGTGAGTTATCGCTGAGTGAGTTATCGCTGAGTGAGTTATCGCTGAGTGAGTTATCGTTGAGTGAGTTATCGTTGAGTGAGTTATCGTTGAGTGAGTTATCGTTGAGTGAGTTATCGTTGAGTGAGTTATCGCTGAGTGAGTTATCGCTGAGTGAGTTATCGCTGAGTGAGTTATCGCTGAGTGAGTTATCGTTGAGTGAGTTATCGTTGAGTGAGTTATCGTTGAGTAAGTTATCGTTGAGTGAGTTATCGCTGAGTGAATTATCGTTGAGTGAGTTATCGCTGAGTTATCGTTGAGTGAGTTATCGCTGAGTGAGTTATCGTTGAGTGAGTTATCGTTGAGTAAGTTATCGTTGAGTGAGTTATCGTTGAGTAAGTTATCGTTGAGTGAGTTATCGTTGAGTGAGTTATCGTTGAGTAAGTTATCGTTGAGTAAGTTATCGTTGAGTAAGTTATCGTTGAGTAAGTTATCGTTGAGTAAGTTATCGTTGAGTAAGTTATCGTTGAGTAAGTTATCGTTGAGTAAGTTATCGTTGAGTAAGTTATCGTTGAGTGAGTTATCGTTGAGTGAGTTATCGTTGAGTAAGTTATCGTTGAGTGAGTTATCGTTGAGTAAGTTATCGTTGAGTGAGTTATCGCTGAGTAAGTTATCGTTGAGTAAGTTATCGTTGAGTGAGTTATGGCTGAGTAAGTTATCGTTGAGTGAGCTGGTTCTGAATTATTATTATTATTATCATCATTATTATTATTGCCTCTGTTGCTGTTGTTGTTGTTATTAATGTTATTGTTATTATAATATTCTCGGTGAAGCGCTAAATCCGTAGGGGACATACAGCGCCTTGGGAATGGGAGTCAGTCTCAGTTCATGGAAGGGAAATGAGGGGAGTGGTAGCTTCATTTCCTTGGATCTAAAGCTCTTAACCAGTCATCACATTTTTTCACGCGTCTCTCAAAATGTTTTTCATGATAAAATAGTACACGATAAAGCTCTACAGGATAAAGCTCTACACGATAAATCTCTATGTGACAAAGCTCTATGCGGTAACGCTCTTCACAATATATCTCTACACGATAAAGCTCTACATGATAAAGCTCTTCACAATATAACTACGCGATAAAGCTCTTAGCAATGAAGCTCTACGCGGTAACGCTCTTCACAATAAAGCTCTACGTGATAAAGCTCTACATGATACAACTCTACACATTTTTTCGGAATTTCCTGCATTAATTGAATATCTCAGGGATTATCTGTAAATACCTGTAAATGCTGAGGGTATTTACAGACAATTTACTCGTTTTTTTTTTTTTTTAATTTTCAACGATTCACTCGCAGTTTTCCTAATTTTCACACGTTTTATGTGCGAAATAAACACAAAAAACGGGACTGATAGAAGATAATTGTAAATTGTTAATAGAAAATAGGCATTTATAAATTGGGGATTGCAAATCGGCGGTTAAAATTGGTGATTGTTTACGTGCGTGAGTACCAAGAGTCGCCGCTTGGAGGCGCCTTCAGCACGGAATGTATTGCCAATTTACGTACACACGAAGGGTGGCAGTAAATATTCATAATTCTCCGGCTCTTTATATACAAAGTATCTTTGTGTAGGAGACGAGGCGATGGTGGTAACACTGGGAGCAGCTGCTGACGGGAAGTGAGAAGAGAGAGAGAGAGAGAGAGAGAGAGAGAGAGAGAGAGACGTACAGCATTATGATGTCAACGAGATAAAGTCAGTTTATGAAATGAAAATGCTGGCCCACAGATGGCTCCAACTTCATCCTGTTCCCTACTTGTATGTTTCATAACAATAAAAATGCTTTCAAATGAGCTGATGTAGGTAACAGCTCTTAGCTTGTCAATAAAGTTAGGAACCCTTAACTTGTAAATAGCTTGTCAATAAAGCTAGGGATCCTTAACCTTGTCAAACCCTGTGTAAGAGAGAGAGAGAGAGAGAGAGAGAGAGAGAGAGAGAGAGAGAGAGAGAGAGAGGAGATCTTGTTGACAGAATAGAGAACAGAGCAAGACGACTCATCTCTTGTCTGGACCCAGTCTGAACAGATCTGTCATTTCAGCAGAGCCTTCAACACCGGGGGGATGTGAGTGACCTTACTGTTAAGTACAAGGCTCGACAAAGCTCCTGGAGAGCAATTTGTTGTCGCAATTAAAAGCCCAGTGTTATAATAATAATATTTTATTTCTACAAGTACATGTACAAGGTATACAGGCCTATCTGACATCAATGACATACTACTATATAGAAAGCCCCTTGTTATGCAGAACCTTTGGGCAAATCAAGTCAATTTTGTCCCTAATATGCGACCCACACCAGTCGACTAACACCCAGGTACCTATTTTACCGATAGGTTTCTTAAGGTAACACGTCCTAATGTTTCCACCCGTACAGGGGATCGAAGCCCGGACCTCAGTGTATAAGCTGAGTGCGCTAGCTTTTAATGAATCACTCCCTTGGCTCCACTTCGTGGTCAGCGAGAAGTGAGCTTCTACACAACAAGACGGGCAGCAAACAACAACTACATTCTTGTTGTGCCTTTCTTAGGAACATCACTTAATCTGAGGTCATCGGCCCAAGCAGACACTCCTTCCACTGCCATTACTGCCAGCCCTCCTGTGGCTGCCTCAGCCCCTGATGATGACTCTGAATGCCTCTGTACACCTGATACTTGGTTCTTCACAACTGACCAATACAATGACAGAATGCTTGCCCCAGAACTCTCCCAGCGACTCCAGGATGGGACTGTTAAGTTCACCTGCGACTCCACGCACGCCTCCACCCTCGAACAAATACTTCAACGCATCAATCATCCTGGCACAGACACCACAACCCCGTTTGCAGTGGATTACCTCTCAAGACCGAAGTTCAGATCTCTCCGAAACGGATCACTCGACCATTCACTGTGAAGCTAAGTTCTCAAACGCTTTGCCATTGGCTACAGCTGGGGTGTGGTTCTGATCAACCCTTTCATGTCTGCTTTCTCGACCCTTCGTAACTGTCTGCTACTACGCAGCCCCATCAGCCGCCCTCGTCTCCTCAACTGTTCCACGCTGGCATGCCCCTTACGACACTTCACTTCCTGGGAGCCAAGCACCGGCGTTCTTCACCCTTCTCCATCTACGTCTGCAGTACACCTGTCCATATTGCGCCAAAGTGGTTGGGCCACTTACCTTTATTCCCCCACCTCTCCTCCACCCTCCCACTCTTTTCCCATGTTTCCATCCTTACACATCCTTCTTCCTTTCCCATCTTACCAAAGCTCTGGTCGTACAAGTTCAAGTTCTGAGATCATTCATTCCTAGAATGACTCGAGTCTGCAACATGTTCGTACAGCATAATGACATTGATAAAATGAAACCAGTTGACTAAATGAAATCGCTGGCCCACAGATGGCGCAAACTTAATCATAACAATAAAAAGGCTTTAAAATGAGCTGAGGTAGGTAACAGCTTTTAGATTATAAATAAAGGTAGGAACTCACAGCCTAACCTCGTAAAACCATTGTGTAAATAAGAGAGAGAGAGAGAGAGAGAGAGAGAGAGAGAGAGAGAGAGAGAGAGAGAGAGAGAGAGAGAGACTTTAAAGTTCACACCGAGGATATTTATGTCTACCTACTGTAAATGAAAGACTATCATATATTATGTAAAGCAGAAGGCTCTTTCTCCGCTCCACACTCTCCCGTTACTGCTGGCATGGAACAGAGATAAATATATACCATACTATATTGGAAAAGAAATGGCACTGAATTTACAGAAGAGATGGAAGTGGATGAAAGACATGGCTACAAGTGCCTCCACTTACTGTTGTTGCCATAACTATTGTTACTCCACTGTCACTCTCAGAGTCGTGTGGACCTGTGGCTCTTCTGCTGGTTTTCACTAGTTCTACTTTTAAACTTATATACATCAATAAAAAAAAAAAAAAGTTCTACTTTTGGCTACTGTGATGCAGGCAACTGCACACCACAGTTGTGGCGTCCACAACTACCACTTCTACCTCTACTTCTACCACTGCTGTTGCTACTGCATTATTTTCTTTCGTCCTGATGTAGTTGCTGAACAAACATCAGGAATCCGCTGATTTCAGTTTGTCCAGCACAGTGTCTACTTGAAGCCAATATTTGCAAAGTGACTGTCCATCTGGTTCTTCAATGTCTACATTGTCCTGGCGCTTACAGATTCATTGGGTAGTTTGCTCTGCTCTCTTGTAATTCAGTTCTCAAAAAATATTTTCTTACACACTTTCGATTTGCATTTCCTGCTTCTGAGTTTCATCTTACTGCTGCCAGCTGTTGACTCGTCTTGCACTGCATATAGTTCTTCGTGTTTGAATGCAACAAGAGCATTCATTATCATAGAGTCTGAATGTAATTTCGTCGTAGTCTCTGTATCCTAGGAGAGGGCATATTCAATGTTTTTAGTTCTTCATACGGTTTGTTTGTGTTTGGTAGCTCTTCTCTGTACCATCTCCATCTCAATCTATCTTTATCTTGGAAATAAAAGAAAACCTGAATTGCATATTCAAGGTGCGATCTAGACAGGGCGGTACAGAGTCATCATGATTTCTGGTGTTCCTTATTCGAAGCTGCAAGCCATGAAACCTGGCATGTTGATAGTTTTACTGCCAGAAGATAGGCTAGCAGCAAAACTAGCCTCACTAGGTCACTTTCTTGTCTAGTTTCCGTTAGCTTGTTGTCAAACACTTTGTATTCATTATTCAGATTGTTATAGCCAAAATGCATTACCTTTCACGTGTCTATATGGAAAATCATCTTCCACGTCTCCGATCACAGCGTCACTTTATCCAGATCACTCTGAATACTCAAACAATTTCCTCTGGACAAGAGAGAGAGAGAGAGAGAGAGAGAGAGAGAGAGAGAGAGAGAGAGAGAGAGAGAGAGAGAGAGAGAGAGAGAGAGAGAGAGAGAAGAGAGGAGAAGAGAGCGGAAGAGAGTAACATAATGTAAAGCAGCACTCAGAGTGGTAACAACAAAGCAGCAACGTCAGCAGTGGTAGCAATGGAAGATAACGTCAGCAGTGATAGCAAAAGAAAATAACGTCAGCAGTGGTAAAACCGAGAGATAATAGTGTCAGCAGTGGCAGCAACGGAAAATGACGTCAACATTGGTAACAACGGAAGATAATAACGTCAGCAGTGGTAGCAACGAAAGAATAACGTCATTAGTGGTAACAACGGAAGCTAATAACCTCAGCAGTTTTGACCACAGCTTTGAACCCAGCAGCAGTTGGCACAGCAGCTGCTGCTGCCACCACAACTGGGAGGCACTAACCTCGTCTCACTTAACATTTCTACTGACCATCACTCGTAAATCTTTTTCCACACCCACTTGTGTTAATTGCCACATTGCTCACTACAGCTGAGTGTAACATTACTTGGCTGCTCTTCTAACTTCGTACCAAAGTGTAGTAACTTCCCAACAAAGAGTTACGCTGTCTCTAATCTCTTTTTCTAAGAGCCACTGAAAGAAGTTTATAAATCCTAATAATTTAGACCAAGGAAATTGCAGTCACTTATTTAAGATACTGAGTGTGCGTGGGTTATGCAGACAGGTGTATGTAAAACTAATCAAGAATTTCGATTGAAGAATGAGACTCTTGTGCAATATTTGGAGATCTTTATTGAGGAAAGGCTTCACCAAACAGTGGCTTCGTCAATACAATACAATAAGTACTGTGGAAAAAAAGAGGAGAATTTCTATTGGTTAAGAGTTGATGATTTGGGGTAAAACAGAGGGAAGACGTAATTGATCGTTCCGTTCCACCCAGGGAATGTTCAGTGAGGGACCATTCCACCCAGGGAAGGTTCAGTGAGGGACCATTCCACCCAGGGAAGGTTCAGTGAGGGACTATTCCACCCAGGGAAGGTTCAGTGAGGGACCATTCCACCCAGGGAAGGTTCAGTGAGGGATCATTCCACCCAGGGAAGGTTCAGTGAGGGACTATTCCACCCAGGGAAGGTTCAGTGAGGGACCATTCCACCCAGGGAAGGTTCAGTGAGGGACCATTCCACCAGGGAAGGTTCAGTGAGGGACCATTCCACCCAGGGAAGGTTCAGTGAGGGACCATTCCACCCAGGGAAGGTTCAGTGAGGGACCATTCCACCAAGGGAAGGTTCAGTGAGGGACCATTCCACACAGGGAAGGTTCAGTGAGGGACTATTCCACCCAGGGAAGGTTCAGTGAGGGACCATTCCACCCAGGGAAGGTTCAGTGACGGACCATTCCACACAGGGAAGGTTCAGTGACGGACCATTCCACCCAGGGAAGGTTCAATGATGGACCACTTCACCCAGGGAAGGTTCAATGATGGACCACTTTACCCAGGGAAGGTTCAGTGACGGACCATTCCACCCAGGGAAGGTTCAGTGACGGACCATTCCACCCAGGGAAGGTTCAGTGACGGACCATTCCACTCAGGGAAGGTACAGTGACGGACCATTCCACCCAGGGAAGAGGACCATACCAGGAGCAGTGACGACTTCCACCCAGGGAAGGTACAGTGACGGACCATTTCCCTCAGGGGAAAGGTACAGTGACGGACCATTCCACCCAGGGAAGGTACAGTGACGGACCATTCCACCCAGGGAAGGTTCAGTGACGGACCATTCCACCCAGGGAAGGTACAGTGACGGACCATTCCACCCAGGGAAGGTTCAGTGACGGACCATTCCACCCAGGGAAGGTACAGTGACGGACCATTCCATGCACCCAAGGAAGGTACAGTGACGGACCATTCCACCCAGGAAGGTTCAGTGAGGACCATTCCACCCAGGAAGGTACAGTGACGGACCATTCCATCCAGGGAAGGTTCAGTGACGGACCATTCCACCCAGGGAAGGTTCAGTGAGGGACCATTCCACCCAGGGAAGGTTCAGTGAGGGACCATTCCACCCAGGGAAGGTTTAGTGAGGGACCATTCCACCCAGGGAAGGTTCAGTGAGGGACTATTAACCAGGGAAGGTTCAGTGAGGACCATTCCACCCAGGAAGGTTCAGTGAGGGACCATTCCACCCAGGGAAGGTTCAGTGAGGGACCATTCCACACAGGGAAGGTTCAGTGAGGGACTATTCCACCCAGGGAAGGTTCAGTGAGGGACCATTCCACCCAGGGAAGGTTCAGTGAGGGACCATTCCACACAGGGAAGGTTCAGTGACGGACCATTCCACCCAGGGAAGGTTCAATGATGGACCACTTCACCCAGGGAAGGTTCAATGATGGACCACTTCACCCAGGGAAGGTTCAGTGACGGACCATTCCACCCAGGGAAGGTTCAGTGACGGACCATTCCACCCAGGGAAGGTTCAGTGTCGGACCATTCCACTCAGGGAAGGTTCAGTGACGGACCATTCCACCCAGGGAAGGTACAGTGACGGACTATTCCACCCAGGGAAGGTACAGTGACGGACCACTCCATCCAGGGAAGGTACAGTGACGGACCATTCCACCCAGGGAAGGTACAGTGACGGACCATTCCACCCAGGGAAGGTTCAGTGACGGACCATTCCACCCAGGGAAGGTACAGTGACGGACCATTCCACCCAGGGAAGGTTCAGTGACGGACCATTCCACCCAGGGAAGGTACAGTGACGGACCATTCCACCCAGGGAAGATACAGTGACGGACCATTCCACCTAGGGAAGGTACAGTGACGGACCATTCCACCCAGGGAAGGTACAGTGACGGACCATTCCACCCAGGGAAGGTTCAGTGACGGACCATTCCACCCAGGGAAGGTACAGTGACGGACCATTCCACCCAGGGAAGGTTCAGTGACGGACCATTCCACCCAGGGAAGGTTCAGTGAGGGACCATTCCATCCAGGGAAGGTTCAGTGAGGGACCATTCCACCCAGGGAAGGTTCAGTGAGGGACCATTCCACCCAGGGAAGGTTCAGTGAGGGACCATTCCACCCAGGGAAGGTACAGTGACGGACCATTCCACCCAGGGAAGGTTCAGTGAGGGACCATTCCACCCAGGGAAGGTTCAGTGAGGGAATAACATCTCAGAATCAACCTTCCTGACACCTTTCCTTCCACCAGTGTTACTGACACTTTCCATCAGTGTTACTGACACTTTCCACCAGTGTTACTGACACTTTCCATCAGTGTTACTGACACTTTCCACCAGTGTTACTGACACTTTCCACCAGTGTTACTGACACCTTCCACCAGTGTTACTGACACCTTCCACCAGTGTTACTGACACTTTCCACCAGTGTTACTGACACTTTCCACCAGTGTTACTGACTCTTTCCACCAGTGTTACTGACACTTTCCATCAGTGTTACTGACACTTTCCACCGGGGTTACTGACACTTTCCACCAGTGTTACTGACACTTTCCACCAGTGTTACTGATACTTTCTGCCAGTGTTACTGACACCTTCCACCAGTGTTACTGACACTTTCTACCAGTGTTACTGACACTTTCCACCAGTGTTACTGACACTTTATACCAGTGTTACTGACACCTTCCACCAGTGTTACTGACACCTTCCACCAGTGTTACTGATACCTTCCACCAGTGTTACCGACACCTTCCATCAGTGTTACTTACACCTTCCAACAGTGTTACTGACACATTCCATCAGTGTTACTGACACCTTCCATCATTCTTACACCTTCCATCAGTGTTACTTACACCTTCCATCAATGTTACTGACACCTTCCACCAGTGTTACTGACACCTTCCATCAGTGTTACTGACACCTTCCATCAGTGTTACTGACACCTTCCACCAGTGTTACTGACACCTTCCACCAGTGGTACTGACACCTTCCACCAGTGTTACTTACACCTTCCATCAGTGTTACTGACACCTTCCATCAGTGTTACTGACACTCTTCCATCAGTGTTACTGACACTTTCCACCAGTGTTACTGACACCTTCCACCAGTGTTACTGACACTTTCCACCAGTGTTACTGACACTTTCCACCAGTGTTACTGATACTTTCCACCATGTTACTGACACTTTCCACCAGTGTTACTGACACTTTCCACCAGTGTTACTGACACTTTCTACCAGTGTTACTGACACTTTCCACCAGTGTTACTGACACTTTCCACCAGTGTTACTGATACTTTCTACCAGTGTTACTGATACTTTCTTCCAGTGTTACTTATATTTTCTACCAGTGTTACTGACACCTTCCATCAATGTTAGTGACACCTTCCTTCAGTGTTCCTGACACCTTCCATCATTGTTACTGACACCTTCCATCAGTGTTGCTGACACCTTCCATCAGTGTTGCTGACACCTTCCATCAGTGTTGCTGACACCTTCCACCAGTGTTGCTGACACCTTCCATCAGTGTTGCTGACACCTTCCACCAGTGTTGCTGACAACTTCCATCAGTGTTGCTGACACCTTAAGCAGGCACAGTGCCACTCATGGTTCACTCGACGCTATCGACCAGTGGGCACACCCCACCTCTCATGTCCTCCCACACACTCTTACATCTTCCCACACACTCTCACATCTTCCCACACACTCTCACATCTTCCCACACACTCTCACATCTTCCCACACACTCTCACATTTTCCCAAATACTCTCACATCTTTCCACACACTCTTACATCTTTCCACACACTCTCACATCTTCCCACACACTCTCACATCTTCCCACACACTCTCACATCTTCCCACACACTCTCACATCTTCCCACACACTCTCACTTCTTCCCACACACTCTTACATTTTCCCACACACTCTCACATCTTCACACACACTCTCACATATTCCCACACACTTTCACATCTTCCCACACACTCTTACATCTTCCCACACACTCTCACATCTTCCCACACACTCTCACATCTTCCCAAAACACTCTCACATCTTCCCAAAACACTCTCACATCTTCCTACACACTCTCACATCTTCTCACACATTCTCACATCTTCCCACACACTCTCACATCTTCCCACACACTCTTACATCTTCCCATACACTCTCACATCTTCCCACACACTCTCACATCTGCTCACACACTCTCACATCTTCCCACACACTCTCACATATTCCAACACACTCTCACATCTTCCCACACACTCTCACATCTTCCCACACACTCTCACATCTTAACACACACTCACAGTACCAGTGAACGTTCTCACTGGTACCATGGGAAAGTTCACTGGTACTGTGAGAAAGTTCACTGGTACCGTGAGAAAGTTCACTGGTACCGTGAGAAAGATCACTGGTACTGTGAGAAAGTTCACTGGTACCTTGGGAAAGTTTGCTGGTACCGTGGGAAAGTTAGCATGATCATGAGAAAGTTTACTGATGGTGTAGGAACAGTGACAGAGAGAGCTCACAAGCACCACAACAGTGCTAGTCAGTAGAGTCAGCCTAGATAGAGCCACACTTTCTCCCACAAGCTGCTCTGAAGCATTTTATGTGTCCAGGAGAGCTCGCCGAGCTTCGATATATATATATATATATATATATATATATATATATATATATATATATATATATATATATATATATATATATATTTTTTTTTTTTCAACAAGTCGGCCGTCTCCCACCGAGGCAGGGTGACCCAAAAGAAAGAAAATCCCCAAAAGAAAATACTTTCATCATCATTCAACACTTTTACCACACTCATACATAATCACTGTCTTTGCAGAGGAGCTCAGATACGACAGCTGAGAATATATATATATATATATATATATATATATATATATATATATATATATATATATATATATATATATATATATATATATATATATATATATATATATATATATAATGGATAAAAAGGCTTCAAGGAAGAATATTTGGATTTCTTCCTGATGCCATTTGAATATTCCACTTCTCCTACCACCCCATCTTTTAATTTTTTTTTTTTTACCAATAGGTATGTTTTATTACATAATACGGTACAAAAGATTTGAGAGATACATTGTTGATATAAAGATGGCTTATACAGTACACGAGGTGAGAGATACATGTCTAGTACATATTGTTACATCTTTGTCACTGATTATAATGCGAAAATCTCATCCAGCTCTTCCGAGCTGGTGCGCGTGCCCAGAATACAGCATGCATTACCCCTCTGAACAGCAGCGCTGAGTCGCTGGAACAGAAAACTAGCTGCCCTGGGATCCTAGTATATATATATATATATATATATATATATATATATATATATATATATATATATATATATATATATATTACACACACACACATCGCCGATATCCCAGGTATATTGCTGGCCAGATTTACGATGGGAATGTCCGCGTGTTGTGAAGATGATTCAAGAAAATCCTCCCCACAAAAAATGCTGTGTTAGAGGAGATAACCTGCTATCAGATCATTTCAAGCGCTGTTTGGGTTATAAACGTGTGTTTAGTCGTGTTTTTTTTCTTTGCTCGCTTTTGTTTGTTCGGGTTTGCAAGACGCTGCACTGTGTGTTTTAAGTGGGTATTATGCTAAGCCAGACGTAGGTCTGCGTTTATTTAGGTTACTTAAACGCACTTTGTTGTCATTTATCTACGTTAAATTCTATCTCGATTCCCAATAAGCTTTTAATGCTCCTCTGAACTTTTAAGTAATATTTTTATTTTAAGTTAGGTTATGTTACGTTAGATGAGGTTAAGCTGTTTTAGGTTAGGTTAGGTTAAATTAGGTTAGTATACATAAACCTATTGGAACTATCGTCCCATGGATGGGACACCGCCAGAAACAACCACCAGTGTGCCCTGTAATGTACACACACACACACGCTCACGAGTATGGTAGATATTTGTGTTACCAATCACTGTTATTGATAATTTACAAGCATCATGTACGTAGAGTCTGTCTGTCTGTCTCTCTCTCTTTCTCTAACTCTCTCTCCTTGTCTCTCTCCTCTCTCTCTCTCTCTCTCTCTCTCTCTCTCTCTCTCTCTCTCTCTCTCTCTCTCTCTCTCTCCTACCTCCCGTCTCCAGGAATGTATGTAAGCGGGTAACAGGATTTACCGAGCTGAAAAACATGATGTAAGTGTGTAATTTCTCTGGCTCCGGCGTGGATTCCCTGGCATCTCTTCTGCAAGCTCTCTCTCTCCCAGGAGATCTACCGTCATAAAACTTGTGCTGAAGGCCGCTCTAATCGTTCTTCCAATACTTGTTAGGCAGGACTCCGCCGGTCTCACGATGCTTTGTACTCGTCTGCCTTTATTTCCAACTGAAGGAATTCTTCAGTGCGTTTTCTCACTCATGAGCGAGTGTTGAGGTGAATGTTTTCTGGGGTGTTGCTGTAACCAGTTGACAACACTAACGTGCAAACAACAGCAGACGTATAAGACGTGCAAACAGCAATATTAGACGTACAAACAACAATGTTAGACGTACAAAGAACAATATTAGACGCGCAAACAACAGTGTTAGACGTGCAAACAACAATGATAGGCGGGCAAACAAAGTTAGACAATGTTAGACGTGCAAACAACAATGTTAGACGAACAAATGAACAATGCTAGACGTGCAAACAACAAAGCTAGACGTGTAAAAACAGTGTTAGACGTGCAAACAACAATGTTAGAACGATTATTACAAAAATACACCAGCTAACAATTACACCGTTATTTATGAGTCGCCGAGGGATCCCAGAAAGGTGTCCCCGTGTGGCATACCACCAGTCGCCGAGGGATCCCAGAAAGGTGTCCTCGTGTGGCATACCACCAGTCGCCGAGGGATCCCAGAGAGGTGTCCCCGTGTGGCATACCACCAGTCGCCGAGGGATCACAGAAAGGTGTCCCCGTGTGGCATACCACCAGTCGCCGAGGGAACCCAGAAAGGTGTCCCCGTGTGGCATACCACCAGTCGCCGAGGGATCCCAGAAAGGTGTCCCCATGTGGCATACCACCAGTCGCCGAGGGATCCCAGAAAGGTGTCCCCGTGTGGCATACCACCAGTCGCCGAGGGATCCCAGAAAGGTGTCTTCGTGTGGCATACCACCAGTCGCCGAGGGATCCCAGAAAGGTGTCCCCGTGTGGCATACCACCAGTCGCCGAGGATCCAGAGAGGTGTCCCCGTGTGGCATACCACCAGTCGCCGAGGATCCAGAAAGGTGTCCCCTGTGGCATACCACCAGTCGCCGAGGGAACCCAGAAAGGTGTCCCCGTGTGGCATACCACCAGTCGCCGAGGGATCCCAGAAAGGTGTCCCCTGTGGCATACCACCAGTCGCCGAGGGATCCCAGAAAGGTGTCCCCGTGTGGCATACCACCAGTCGCCGAGGATCCCAGAAAGGTGTCCATGTGGCATACCACCAGTCGCCGAGGATCCCAGAAAGGTGTCCCCGTGTGGCATACCACCAGTCGCCGAGGATCCAGAAAGGTGTCCCCGTGTGGCATACCACCAGTCGCCGAGGGATCCCAGAAAGGTGTCCCCGTGTGGCATACCACCAGTCGCCGAGGGATCCCAGAAAGGTGTCCCCGTGTGGCATACCACCAGTCGCCGAGGGATCCCAGAAAGGTGTCCCCGTGTGGCATACCACCAGTCGCCGAGGGATCCCAGAAAGGTGTCCCGTGTGGCATCCACCAGTCGCCGAAGGATCCAGAAAGGTGTCCCCGTGTGGCATACCACCAGTCGCCGAGGGATCCCAGAAAGGTGTCCCCGTGTGGCATTCCACCAGTCGCCGAGGGATCCCAGAAAGGTGTCCCCGTGTGGCATTCCACCAGTCGCCGAGGGATCCCAGAAAGGTGTCCCCGTGTGGCATACCACCAGTCGCCGAGGGATCCCAGAAAGGTGTCCCCGTGTGGCATACCACCAGTCGCCGAGGGATCCCAGAAAGGTGTCCCGTGTGGCATTCCACCAGTCGCCGAGGGATCCCAGAAAGGTGTCCCGTGTGGCATTCCACCAGTCGCCGAGGATCCCAGAAAGGTGTCCCGTGTGGCATTCCACCAGTCGCCGAGGGATCCCAGAAAGGTGTCCCCGTGTGGCATTCCACCAGTCGCCGAGGGATCCCAGAAAGGTGTCCCCGTGTGGCATACCACCAGTCGCCGAGGGATCCCAGAAAGGTGTCCCGTTGGCATCCACCAGTCGCCGAGGATCCCAGAAAGGTGTCCCGTGTGGCATCCCAGTCGCCGAACCAGAAGGTGTCCCGTGTGCACACCAGTCGCCGAGGAATCCCAGAAAGTGTCCCCGTGGGCATCCACCAGTCGACAGGATCCCAGAGGGGGGATTCTGTCCAGAAAGGTGTCCCGTGTGGCATCCACCAGTCGCCAGATCCTTGAATAGATCCGTTCCGTGGCATTCACCAGTCGCCGAGGATCCCAGAAGGTGTCCCGGTGCATTCATAGGCCTATCTCAACCACCAGTCGCGAGGATCCCAGAAGCCCCTGCAGATGTCCCGTGTGGCATACCCAGTCGCCGAGGATCCCAGAAAGGTGAATCCCGTTTGGCATACCACCAGTCGTCCAGGCATCAGAAGTGACGGAATGGCATTCCACAGTCAGGCGAGGATCCCACGAAAGTTCCGATGGGCATGTACATCCCAGTGTTCCAAAAGGCGTTGCAACACATAATCAAAATATTTGCATACCAATTCCCTTCAGGAAAGACGACAGAGGACTATTCCTACACAGTTTCCAGCAAAATCAGTGTTAAACTTCATATAGTAGCAAACAATTTATATCACCATTTTCAAAAGACACACAACTTTGTCTAAATGCACGAAACTCAATTTGAATTCTGTTCAGAGCAGCAACAGAGTTTGGTCACTATTAATAAACACAGCATTTAGGTTTGAAACTGCCGCTCAGACTTTGTGTTGTTGAGCTATTGGCGTTGAAGGTTTGAAGTTGATCGGACGAGGCATTTGCAAATCATCGCATGAAAATCAATATTTCGATTTTTTCCCAGTTTCTTCAGAAGTGACGAAATGGCACCAAATCAAACCTTTCTATGAGCGAGATATACCCACGATCAAAGTTTGAAGCCGATCAGAGGAAGTATTCTCCAGTTTTTGCATGAAAAACAGCATGTTGAAAAAAAAATATACAACACAAAATCAGTGCAAAGCGATTTTTTGGTAAAAGTTTAAAGCCGACCAGAGGACGCATTCTCCAGTTATCACACTGACTCCAACAATCATGTGTTTATTAATTATGATAGTACAATCGTAAATTTGTACCTACGCAGCAAAAACCACAAAAAACAGTTTTTTTTATAAGATGCATCGGAAATTAAAGTTTGAATCTGTTCAGTAGAGGCATACTCAAGTTATTTAACTGAAAAATAATACCATACCATCGTAAATTGGTTCCTACACTTCCTAATAACAATCCCCCAAACTCTTAAGTAGGACACACCAGTGGTGAAAGTTTGAAGCCGAGCAGAAGAGGCTTTCATGAGCTAAATGAAAATCAGGAATGGAGTTTATAACCATGAGGAAAGGTCACCTGAACATGCCAATGGTTGCATGAACTTTCCCTTAGTTCCAGTACACGGGCGAGATGTTCTCACCTTATAAACGAAAACCTTGGAGGTGGAAGAAAGACACTAAAGATGCGCCTTCGGAGGCGCTTAATGAAGTATGTTTTGGAGAGGAAGTTTTTACTCTGCGTCTCTCTCATGACTGACCTTCAAGAAGACTTGGTATAGCTCGGTCCCCAGTGATACATCTTCTAAAACAATCCTACTGTGTATTACGTGCCTGTACACTATGCTTGCTTCACAAGTCAGCAGCAGAGTTCAACTCGCACACAGACGGTGAGAATGTTGATGCATTCATTATAGATGAAAGGACTCTCGTGCATGCACTTGTGTCCCTTGCGCATAAATATAAATAAGTATCTGACATTGTGACAGGAGGTACAGCGTGCCAGCAACCGTTCAATAGTCTCTTGTGAGTCGTGTTCTTCAGGAAGAGTCCAGACTGAGCCTTGGTTGAGTGGTGTCCCGTGTACTCCTGAGGAGAAGGAGGAGGAGGAGGAGAGCAGCAGCAGCAGCAGCAGCAGCAGCAGCAGCAGCAGCAGGAGCAGCAGCAGGAGCAATAGGAGAAGGTTTGATAAAAGTGGGAGAGTTGGAGTAGATAGAGGACGAGAGAAGGTGGGCAGGAGGTGGGCATAAGATGTAGACTGAGAAGGAAGAGTGAGTGAGGAAAAGGAGGGAAAAGAGAAACAAGAGCTGGAAAAGGACGAGAAGAGAGAGAAGAGTGGTGGAAAGTTTGAGAGTTTGATGCGAGAGTTGGGTGAGGAAGAGGGAGAGCTGAGTGAGGGAGAGGAGAGAGGAAATGTGAGAGAATGAGGTAGGCTTACCCACGAAGACACGAACGCCCGAACATGTAATGGGCAAGAACACAAACAATGATGCTTGCACACACGCACGCACACACGCACACGCACACACACACACACACACTCAGGAGGAAGATCAAATACAACCTCCCTCACAACCACCTACAGAAGCCCCTCAACCAGGACAACCCCAATGTAACCAAACATTCTAACCCAAAACACAAATGCCATACCCAATGCTCCCACCCACCTCATTGCAAACTCCACCTTCACAGCAACCACCCATAGTTCCTCATAAGGTCTCCTGCTTCCCCAACCCCAACGTACCCCCCAGACCACAGTTTTAGAAAAGAAGTTGAAGGTTTCGTATTCAAATTCAGACGGAATAACAAATAAGTGTGAGGAGTGGCATGAAAGAATCAAGGTGACATCCCCAGACATAATAACACTCACAGAAACGAAACCAGGATGATAACAGATGCAATCTTTCCACCCGGATATCAAATCCTCAGGAAAGATAGAGGGAGCAGAGGGGGAGGAGGAGTTGCACTGCTCATTAAGAACAGGTGGGGATTTGAGGACATGGAAGGAATGGATGGAATGGGCGAAAGGGACTACATAGTAGGAACAATCCAGTCTGAGGGCCATATGGTGGTAATTGCTGTAATGTACAACCTGCCACAGAACTGCAGGAGGCCAAGAGAAGAATACGACGAGAGCAACAGAGCAATGGTAGACACACTAGCCCAGGTGGCCAGAAGAGCCCACATGGGGAGAGCAAAGTTACTAGTTATGAGTGATTTCAATCACAAGGAGATTGACTGGGAAAACCTGGAGCCCCATGGGGGTCCCGAAACATGGAGAGGCAGGATGATGGATGTGGTACTTGAAAACCTCATGCATCAACATGTTAGAGACACTACCAGAGAGAGAGGTGAGGATGATCCAGCAAGACTGGACCTAGTATTCACCTTGAGTAGTTCGGACATCGAGGATATCACGCATGAAAGGCCTCTTGGAGCTAGTGATCATTTGGTTCTGTGTTTTGATTATATAGTTGAGCTACAAGTGGAGAGGGGAGCAGGAATAGGAAGGGAGAAACGAAACTACAAAAGGGGAGACTACACAGGCATGAGGAACTTCCTACAAGACGTTCAGTGGGAGAGATAATTGGCAGGAAAACCAGTAAAAGAAATGATGGAATATGTGACAACAAAATGCAAGGAGGCAGAGGAGAGGTTTGTTCCCAAGGGAAACAGAAATAATGGGAAAACCAGAACGAGTCCTTGGTTCATCCAAAGGTGTAGGGAGGCAAAAACTAAGTGCGCTAGAGAATGGAAAAAGTACAGAAGACAAAGGACCCAGGAAAATAAAGAGATTAGCCGAAGAGCCAGAAACGAATATGCACAGATAAGAAGGGAGGCTCAGCGACAATACGAAAATAATATAGCATCAAAAGTCAAGTCTGACCCAAAGCTGTTGTATAGCCACATAAGGAGGAAAACAACAGTCAAGGACCAGGTAATCAGGTTGAGGAAGGAAGGTGGGGAGGTCACAATAAACGACCAAGAGGTATGTGAGGAGCTCAACATGAGTGGTGGACCTGACTTAACTCAGTGAAGACGTGTCTTTTGTGCTCTCTGTGAATCTGAACAAGATGTCCTCTCTTGAGCTACTCTACCAGCAGCTGAAGGAAGAACTGAGGGTAGCTAAGCTTGAGATACAGCGACTGACTGAGGAAAACAAGAGGATTCGTAGTAATCCTCCTGTTGAGAATCCTCAAGCCAAGAAAGGAACCTGGACAGTGGCCGGAATGCATGGGACAAAGTTAAAGATCAAGAGGATGGATGGAGAGGTAGAATTAACGAAGAACCAGAAACCTGTTGTGGAAACATCGAACCGATTCTCCGTGTTACCCGATGAATGTGAGTCGACTACAGGGAACATCACGAACGACACCAAGGAAGGTAAGAACATTGTTCTTGTTGGGGATAGTCAAATTAGGTATATGGATAGGGCCTTCTGCTTGAAAGAGAGAAGTAGGAGACAGAGGGTTTGCTTTCCTGGGGCTGGGATGGAGGATATTGTTAGCCGTCTGGACGACATCATGAGAGGTAATGGGAGCAATCCTATTATCTGTCTCAGTGCTGGAGGCAACGATGTTGGCAGACGTAGGAGTGAGGACCTGACTAGCAGGTATAGGTCAGCAATAGACATAATTAGGAAGAAGGGTGGGAACCCTGTCATATGTGGTATTTTGCCAAGGAGAGGAGTTGGAGATGAATGGCTGTCCAGGGCAATTGGTGTCAATTGCTGGCTGGACAAACACTGTAAGGATAATGCAGTACCATTCATTTGCAACTGGGACCACTTCTATGGCCGAAATGACATGTATGCCAGGGATGGGGTTCACTTATCCAGGGCAGGTGTGGATTTTCTTGCTAGCTCAGTTGAGGGTGTTGTTAGGACTTTAAACTAGGATTAGTTAGAGGTATGGGTTTAGAAATGGAAAATAATGAATGTCGAAATATAGATCTAGGCTTTGATATAAAAATCTTAACAATAACAAGGACAGAAATAGGTATAGTGGTAAAACAGAATGGAGCAGGAAGGGTAAAGAGAAAGGAGGGTCTTTAAAAGTGTATTATACAAATAGTCGTAGTGCTAGGAATAAGATGGACGATTTGAGATTATTTGCAAGTGCAGGTAACATTGATGTATTTGCCATAACTGAGACGTGGTTCAATACGAAAAATAGGGACATGCCTGCTGAATGTCATATACAGGGTTTTAAATTGTTCCAAGTAGACAGAAGTTTCGGGAAGGGGTGGAGTGGCACTGTATGTCCGAGATCGCTTGAACTGTTGCATAAAAAGGGAATAAAGTCTGAAATAACACATACAGAGTCTGTCTGGATAGAATTTTCAGAGGGGCATGAAAATTGATTTTAGGTGTGATATACCGTCCCCCAAACTTAGATAGGGACCAAGGGAGACTACTATGGGAGGAAATTGTTAAGGCCACAATGCACGATAACGTAGTTATTCTGGGTGACTTCAACTTTAGTCAAATTGATTGGAATTTTTTGACTGGGAATTTAGAATCTAACGACTTCTTAGATGTAGTTCAAGATTGTTTTTGAAGCAGTTTGTGACAGAACCTACAAGGGAAATAACCTGCTTGACTTAGTTCTGGCAAACAAGGAAACCCTTGTTAATAATTTAGAAATTACAGAGGAACTCGGCGCAAGCGACCACAAATCAATTACCTTTGGCATTGAATGGAAGTTTCATAGTACGAATAACTCAGTAACGGTCCCAGATTTTCGCTTAGCAGATTACAATGGACTTAGAGAACACTTATCATCTGTGGACTGGGGTAATGAAGAGAGCTATCAATATGACAGTTTTCTGAACACTATACATGCTGCCCAAATAACATTTATCCCATATAAAGAAATTAGATCGAATAGAAATGACCCAAAATGGATGAATAATAGGCTCAAATATCTTTTAGGGCAGAAGAAAGGAGTTTATAGGCGTATCAAAAGAGGTGAGGGTCATCTTATGAGTCAGTATATTGACATTAAGAGGGACGTTAAAAAGGGGATAAGAAAAGCTAAACGGGACTACGAAATTAAAGTTGCTAGGGGTTCGAAAACTAACCCAAAAGTTTTTTCAGGTGTATAGAACAAAAGTTAGAGATAAGATAGGTCCCCTTAAAAATAATTATGGGTATCTTACTGACAAAGAGAATGAAATGTGCTCTATTTTTAATAATTATTTTCTCTCGGTTTTCACTCAGGAAGACATTAATAATATCCCAAGAATTAGGTATTTTAGTGGGCCTGAAGAAGATAAATTATGTAGTATCACAGTCACTAGCGAAAAGGTTATCAAACAGATAGACCGTTTGAAGCAAAATAAATCGCCAGGCCCTGATGAGCTTTTTCAAGGGTTCTTAAGGAATGCAAAATAGAACTCTGTAACCCTTAACTAACATTTTAACCTATCTCTTCAAACAGGTGTAGTGCCGGATACGTGGAAGATGGCTAATGTAATTCCTATTTTTAAAGCAGGGGACAAGTCGTTACCATCAAATTACCGCCCAATAAGTCTAACATCAATTGTAGGCAAATTACTAGAGTCGATTATAGCTGATAACATAAGAAGCCATCTCGATAGGCATAATTTGATTAATGATACTCAGCATGGATTCACCAGGGGCCGTTCCTGCCTAACTAATTTGTTAACTTTTTCAGTGGGGCTTTTGAGGCAGTTGATAATGATAAAGAATTCGATATCGTTTATTTGGATTTTAGTAAGGCTTTTGATAGAGTACCACATCAGAGACTGTTAAAGAAAGTGGCTGCTCATGGCATTGGGGAAAAGTGTTGTCATGGATCGAGTCATGGCTCACCAATAGGAAGCAGAGGTGTGCATAAATGGGGTTAAATCGGAGTGGGGATCTGTAACAAGTGGCGTTCCTCAGGGATCGGTTTTGGGCCCGTTGTTGTTTATAATATATATAAATGACCTTGACGAGGGAATTTCTAGTGATATGAGCAAATTCGCTGATGACACGAAGATAGGTAGGATAATCGATTCAGACGTAGATGTCAGTGAACTACAGGAGGATTTAGACAAACTCAATTCCTGGTCAGAAAAATGGCAGATGCAGTTCAATGTAGATAAATGCAAAGTTCTAAAGCTCGGGAGTGTCCATAACCCAAGCACTTATAAGTTAAATAACGTAGAACTTAGCCATACAGATTGCGAGAAGGACTTGGGGGTGATGGTAAGCAGCAACCTTAAACCAAGACAGCAATGCCTAAGCGTACGTAATAAGGCAAATAGATTACTGGGATTTATATCAAGAAGTGTTAGCAACAGAAGTCCAGACGTTATATTACAGCTTTATACATCATTAGTAAGGCCTCACCTAGATTACGCAGCTCAGTTCTGGTCTCCATATTACAGAATGGACATAAATTCGTTAGAAAACATTCAGCGTAGAATGACTAAATTAATACATAGCATTAGAAATCTTCCTTACGAAGAAAGATTGAAGACCCTTAAATTACATTCACTTGTAAGACGTAGAATGAGGGAGACATGATCGAGGTATACAAGTGGAAAATGGGTATTAACAAAGGGGATATAAATAAGGTCTTGAGGTATCTCTCAAGAGAGAACCCGCAATAATGGATTCAAGTTAGATAAGTTTAGATTTAGAAAGGATATAGGAAAGTATTGGTTTGGAAATAGGGTAGTTGATGAATGGAACAGTCTGCCTAGTAGGGTTATTGAAGCAAGGACCTTGGGTAGTTTTAAATTTAGGTTGGATAAATTCATGAGTGAAAGGGGTTGGATTTGAGTGGGAATTGCACATGAGTAAATAAAATTATCAAAGCTTATTTTTGGGTAGCATTGAAAATTAGGTTGAACAAATATTCTGTTGGTGGGATGGAATGTGAAGGACCTGCCTAGAATGGGCCAACAGGCCTGCTGCAGTGTTCCTCCTTTCTTATGTTCTTATGTTCTTATGTATTTACAGTGGAGACAGGAAGGACTACAGGAAGTCAGAATAGGGAGGTACACCAACAAGTGCTGGATGAAATACACACAACCGAGGAGGACGTGAAGAAGCTGCTATGTGAACTTCATACCTCAAAGGCGGTGGGACCGGACAACATCTCTCCGTGGGTCCTTAGAGAGGGAGCAGAGCTACTATGTGCGCCACTAACAAAAATCTTCAACATATCCATTGAAACTGGGCAACTACCTGAGGCGTGGAAGATGGCAAATGTAGTCCCAATTTTTAAGAAAGGAGACAGACACGAGGCATTAAACTACAGATCTGTGTCACTGACGTGTATAGTATGCAAAGTCATGGAGAAGATCATCAGGAGGAGAGTGGTGGAGAACCTAGAAAGACACAAGCTTATAAACGACAACCAGCACGGTTTCAGGGAAGGAAAATCCCGTGTCACAAACCTACTGGAGTTTTATGACAAGGTAACAGAAGTAAGACACGAGAGAGAGGGGTGGATAGACTGCATTTTCTTGGACTGCAAGAAGGCCTTCGACACAGTTCCTCACAAGAAGTTAATGCAAAAGCTAGAGGATCAGGCACACGTAACATAAGAACATAAGAAAGGAGGAACACTGCAGCAGGCCTGTTGGCCCATACTAGGCAGGTCCTTCACAATCCATCCCACTAACAGAATAATTGCCCAACCTAATTTTCAATTCTACCCAAGAAATAAGCTTTGAAGATTCTATTAACTCAAGTGCGAGTCCCACTCAAATCCAACCCCTCTCACTCATGAATTTATCCAACCTAAATTTGAAACTACCCAAGGTCCTAGCTTCAATGACCCTACTAGGCATACTGTTCCACTTTTTGTCAGTCTTTACACAAGAAGACGTAAATGAGATTCCAGAAATTAACAATTATTCAGTTCCTGAAGAATTCAAATTAACTAATATTACTGTCACGAGGGACATGGTTATCAAACAGATAGATAAACTGAAGCAAAATAAGTCCCCGGGACCCGACGAGTTGTTTTCCAGGGTACTTAAAGAATGCAAAATGGAACTTAGTCAGCCATTAACGAATGTGTTTAATACGTCCATCCTAACTGGTGTTGTGCCAGAGATGTGGAAGATAGCTAATGTAGTTCCTATATTCAAATCAGGGGATAAGTCCATTCCATCAAATTACCGTCCAATAAGCCTCACGTTTATAGTAGGCAAATTATTAGAATCAATTATAGCTGATATTATCAGAAGTCACCTTGAAGAACATAATTTGATTAATGAATCTCAGCATGGGTTTACGAGAGGTCGTTCCTGCCTGACAAATTTACTGACGTTTTCAATAAAACATTTGAGGCAGTAGACAGTGATAAAGAATATGATATAGTTTACTTGGATTTCAGTAAGGCCTTCGATAGAGTACCTCACAAGAGACTCTTAAGAAAGGTGGCAGCTCATGGTATAGGAGGTAAAGTTCTAGCATGGATAGAGGCATGGCTTACCAATAGAAAGCAGAGGTTTCCATTAATGGGGTCAAATCTGAATGGGGATTTGTCACTAGTGGCGTTCCACAAGGATCAGTTTTGGGCCCATTGTTGTTCATAATTTACATTAATGACCTTGATGAAGGAATTGCAAGTGACATGAGTAAATTTGCTGATGATACAAAAATAGGCCGTATAATTCATTCTGAGGAGGATAACAGTGAACTCCAGGAGGATTTGGATAAATTAATGTCTTGGTCTGAAAAGTGGCAGATGAAGTTCAATGTGGACAAGTGTAAGGTGCTTGTCGTTGGTAATGAAAATATCCCTCGAATTTATAAACTAGGTGAAGTTGAGCTTGATCATACAGAATGTGAAAAAGACTTGGGAGTCATGGTAAGCAGAAATCTAAAGCCAAGACAACAGTGCCTAAGTGTGCGCAATAAGGCTAACAGATTACTAGGATTTATTTCAAGAAGTATAAGCAACAGAAGTCCAAAAGTTATTTTACAGCTCTATACATCACTAGTGAGACCTCATTTGGATTATGCAGCTCAGTTTTGGTCTCCTTACTACAGGATGGATATAGATTCATTGGAGAACATACAAAGAAGAATGACTAAAATGATTTACAGTATAAGAAATCTCCCGTATGAAGATAGACTTAGAGCGTTGAATCTCCACTCTCTGGAGAGACGTAGAATGAGGGGAGATATCATCGAGGTGTACAAGTGGATGATGGGCATAAACAAAGGAGATATTAATAAAATACTGAGGATATCGAACCAAGTAAGAACGAGAAATAACGGATTTAAATTGGATAAATTTAGATTTAGAAAGGACATAGGCAAGTACTGGTTTTCGAACAGAGTTGTAGATGCGTGGAACAATCTTCCGAGTACTGTGATAGAGGCTAGGACCTTGGGTGGCTTTAAAAAGAGATTGGACAAATATATGAGTGGGAGGGGCTGGGTTTGATTTGTGTCGTGAGTACGGGAATAAATTTTTAGGTAGTGGTGGTTTTGATAAGGACCTGCCTTGTATGGGCCAGTAGGCCTTCTGCAGTGTTCCTCCATTCTTATGTTCTTATGTTCATCAACTACCCTATTTCCAAACCAATATTTTCCTATATCCTTTCTAAATCTAAACTTATCCAATTTGAATCCATTATTGCGGAAAGGCACTGCAATGGATCAGAGAATATCTGACAGGGAGGCAACAACGAGTCATGGTACGTGACGAGGTGTCAGAGTGGGCGCCTGTGACGAGCGGGGTTCCACAAGGGTCAGTCCTAGGACCTGTGCTGTTTTTGGTATATGTGAATGACATAACGGAAGGGATAGACTCAGAAGTGTCATTGTTTGCAAATGATGTGAAGTTAATGAGGATAATTAAATCGGTCGAGGAACAGGCAGGACTACAAAGAGACCTGGACAGGCTACAAGCCTGGTCGAGCAACTGGCTCCTTGAATTTAACCCTGCCAAATGCAAAGTCATGAAGATCTTGGAAGGGCAAAGAAGACCGCGGACAGAGTATAGTCTAGGTGGCCAAAGACTGCAAACCTCACACAAGGAAAAAGATCTTGAGGTGAGTATAATACCGAGCACATCTGAGGCGCACATCAATCATAAGAACATAAGAACATAAGAAAGGAGGAACACTGCAGCAGGCCTGTTGGCCCTTACTAGGCAGGTCCTTCACAATCCATCCCACTAACAGAATATTTGCTCAACCCAATTTTCAAAGCTACCCAAGAAATAAGCTTTGACAATTCTACCCACTCATGCGCGAGTCCCACTCAAATCCAACCCCTCTCACTCATGAATTTATCCAACCTAAATTTGAAACTACCCAAGGTCCTAGCTTCAATAACCCTACTAGGCAGACTGTTCCACTCATCAACTACCCTATTTCCAAACCAATACTTTCCTATATCCTTTCTAAATCTAAACTTATCTAACTTGAATCCATTATTGCGGGTTCTCTCTTGGAGAGATATCCTCAAGACCTTATTTATATCCCCTTTGTTAATACCCATTTTCCACTTGTATACCTCGATCATGTCTCCCCTCATTCTACGTCTTACAAGTGAATGTAATTTTAGGGTCTTCAATCTTTCTTCGTAAGGAAGATTTCTAATGCTATGTATTAATTTAGTCATTCTACGCTGAATGTTTTCTAACGAATTTATGTCCATTCTGTAATATGGAGACCAGAACTGAGCCGCGTAATCTAGGTGAGGCCTTACTAATGATGTATAAAGCTGTAATATAACCTCTGGACTTCTGTTGCTAACACTTCTTGATATAAATCCCAGTAATCTATTTGCCTTATTACGTACGCTTAGGCATTGCTGTCTTGGTTTAAGGTTGCTGCTTACCATCACCCCCAAGTCCTTCTCAGTTGCAGCATACGGGCGTCTTGCAAACCTAAGAACAGCGTTCCGATACCTCAGTAAGAAATCTTTTAAGACTCTGTACACCATATACGTCAGGACCATACTGGAGTATGCAGCACCAGTTTGGAATCCACACCTGGTCAAGCACGTCAAGAAATTAGAGAAAGTGCAAAGGTTCGAAACGAGACTAGTCCCAGAGCTAAATGGATTGTCCTACGAAGAAAGGTTAAGGGAAATCGGCCTGACGACACTGGACTACAGGAGTGTCAGGGAAGACATGATGATGACATATAAAATACTGCGAGGAATTGAAAAGGTAGACAAAGACAGAATGTTCCAGAGATGGGACACAGAAACAAGGGGTCACAATTGAAAATTGAAGACTCCTATGAGTCAAAGGGACGTTAGGAAGTATTTCTGCAGTCATAGAGTTGTCAGGAAGTGGAATAGCCTAGAAAGTGACGTAGTGGAGGCAGGAACCATACATAGTTTTAAGACGAGGTTTGATAAAGCTCATGGAGCAAGAAGAGAGAGAGAGGACCCAGTAGCAATCAGTGAAGAGACGGCGCCAGGAGCTATGACTCGATCCCTGCAACCACAAATAGGTGAGTACTAATAGGTGAGTACACACACACACACAGAGCTCCAAGGGCACTTTCTCCACTCTGCTGTGTTCAGAACTGACTGGTCTCATAATGTAAACAAAAGGAGAGCTGGGCAGATTCACTATCAGCAGTAAATGTTAAGATCAATGGAAGTTGTTATCAGTTGATGGAGTGAGACTCCAGGAGTAAAGAAACGAGAATGGCAAAGCTGAAGAAGATGGGGAGGGAAGGACATGAACAACTGACAAGGCAATCTCAAAGTAGAAAGAATGGAAGGAAGGAAGAGGGAGGTTGCTGATAATACATGAGTTTCACGAGAATAATAGTAGAAAAAGTGAGGAAAGATTAAAACTAGCTCTTAACTGACAGAAAGAGAGATGTTAGGATGAGAAACAGGAGACTAGGCCTAACACTGAACTGATAGGAGAAGAGGACCACGTACGGCAAGTGTCAAGTTGTCAGAGACAACTGTACTGAAGCAGCAAGACGATCCCAGGGTCAAACTGATCCTCACAACAGACACAGCGCGAGACGATCCCAGGGTCAAACTGATCCTCACAACAGACACAGCGCGAGACGATCCCAGGGTCAAACTGATCCTCACAACAGACACAGCGCGAGACACAAGTACGAGATGGAAGCCAGTGTTAAAGAATACGGAAAGATACCCTTTAAACAGTAGAGGTTTAAATAGTGGGATTTAAAATTGCACGGCTTAAATGAGCAGGAGATAGGGTTAAGTCGCGAACTTTAAATGGGGGAAGAGGGGGGGGGTTAGGGATATCTTTAAATACCAAAGTTTAAATCCTGGCATTTAAATTGCGAAGTATATGTCGCTGGTGGCATAGTATAGCCAATGAAATTCAGATACATGAGTTTCAAAGTTTTTTCTTCACGTCTAAACAGCCTGAGTTAAATTGTTGCTTGTAAATCGTATCAACTTTTATAGTGGAGTACATGTAGGCAACTTTGAGTTATATTATACTCTCTGGTACGTGTTATGATATACTCACTGATACGTGTCGTGATATATTCTCTGGCACGAATTGTGATATACTTTCTGACACTTGTCGTGATATACTCCCGGACACGAAGATTAAAATGATATTGTCCGATCTTGGTTACAATGTACACAAGTTGGAGTTACCCAGGTTAAATTTGGTGAGTAAATATGTCAAGTTAGTCAGTATTTATATGGCAAGAAGTCTGCTGGTGTTTATATAGCAACAGGTCTGCTGGTCTTTATATAGAAAGAAGTCTGCTGGTGTTTATATAGCAACAGGTCTGCTGGTGTTTATATAGCAACAGGTCTGCTGGTGTTTATATAGCAACAGGTTTGCTGGTGTTTATATAGCAACAGGTTTGCTGGTGTTTATATAGCAACAGGTCTGCTGGTGTTTATATAGCAACAGGTCTGCTGGTCTTTATATAGAAAGAAGTCTGCTGGTGTTTATATAACAACAGGTCTGCTGGTGTTTATATAGCAACAGGTCTGCTGGTGTCTATATAGCAACAGGTTTTTGGTATATACAACAAAGTCTGCTGGTGTTTATATAGCAACAGGTCTGCTGGTGTCTATATAACAAGAAGTCTGCTTATATAGGTAGAGACACCATAACATTCCACAAGATCAAGACAATATCTTGCCGTCTTATCTGGTTCACCCCAGCACCGTCTTATCTGGTTCACCCCAGCACCGTCTTATCTGGTTTACCCCAGCACCGTTTTATCTGGTTCACCCCAGCACCGTCTTATCTGGTTCACCCCAGCACCGTCTTATCTGGCTCACTCCAGAACTGTCTTATCTGGTTCACCCCAGCACCGTCTTATCTGGTTCACCCCAGCACCGTCTTATCTGGTTCACCCCAGCACCGTCTTATCTGGTTTACCCCAGCACCGTCTTATCTGGTTCACCCCAGCACCGTCTTATCTGGTTCACCCCAGCAATGTCTTATCTGCACCAGGCATTTAACGACCACATTAATTCTCTACCGCACTGGGAAGAGGACCTGGGGGAATCATGTTTACAACTTACATGATACTCACGGTGCATGATAGGAACGACAGTATCATGGTTTAAAGACCTTTGTAACTCTCTCCCTGAGGATGACCAGAGGAGATATAACTACGACATGCAAAGTTATTAGGGGACTAGATCAAACAGATGGGTTCAGATGGATCATATAGCTAAACTGCTGCTCGTAGATAAGAACAGGACGAAGGGACACATGTTCACGACATGCAAAATATTCATGCTGTGAGTTGTAGGTGGAAGAGAGGAGGTCAAGGAGGTTATGTGGTGGTGTGTGTGGTGGTGTGTGGTGGTGAGTGGTGGTGTGTGGTGGTGTGTGGTGGTGTGTGGTGGTGTGTGGTGGTGTGGTGGTGAGTGGTGGTGTGTGGTGGTGTGTGGTGGTGTGTGGTGGTGTGTGGTGGTGTGTAGTGGTAGTGTGGTGGTGTGTGGTAGTGTGTGGTGGTGTGTGGTGGTGTGTAGTGGTAGTGTGGTGGTGTGTGGTGGTGTGTGGTGGTGTGTGGTGGTGTGTGGTGGTGTGTGGTGGTGTGTAGTGGTAGTGTGGTGGTGTGTGGTAGTGTGTGGTGGTGTGTGGTGGTGTGTAGTGGTAGTGTGGTGGTGTGTGGTGGTGTGTGGTGGTGTGTGGTGATGGTGTGTGGTGGTGTGTGGTTCTGTGTGGTGGTGTGTAGTGGTAGTGTGGTGGTGTGTGGTGGTGTGTGGTGGTGTGTGGTGGTGTGTGGTGGGATGGTAGTTGGTGTGGTGGTAGTGTAGCGGTGTGTGTGGTGGTACTATGATAGTGTGCATGATAGTATTCAAGGGACCACTAGCAGTCAATGGATATGAAAACTCAAACAAGAAACACGGGAGATCCCTGGCGCAGTGACCCCTGGTGAAGATCCCTGGCGCAGTGACCCCTGGCGCAGTGACCCCTGGTGAAGATCCCTGGCGCAGTGACCCCTGGTGAAGATCCCTGGCGCAGTGACCCCTGGTGAAGATCCCTGGCGCAGTGACCCCTGGTGAAGATCCCTGGCGCAGTTACCCCTGGTGAAGATCCCTGGCGCAGTGACCCCTGGTGAAGATCCCTGGCGCAGTGACCCCTGGTGAAGATCCCTGGCGCAGTGACCCCTGGTGAAGATCCCTGGCGCAGTGACCCCTGGCGCAGTGACCCCTGGTGAAGATCCCTGGCGCAGTGACCCGTGGACCTGGCGCAGTGATCCCTGAGCGCAGTGACCCTGGAGTGATCCCTGGCGCTGTGACCCCTGGTGAAGATCCCTGGCGCAGTGATCCCTGGCGCAGTGATCCCTGGCGCTGTGACCCCTGGTGAAGATCCCTGGCGCAGTGACCCCTGGTGAAGATCCCTGGCGCTGTGACCCCTGGTGAAGATCCCTGGCGCTGTGACCCCTGGTGAAGATCCCTGGCGCAGTGACCCTGGTGAAGATCCCTGGCGCAGTGACCCCTGGTGAAGATCCCTGGCGCAGTGACTCCTGGTGAAGATCCCTGGCGCATTGACCCCTGGTGAAGATCCCTGGCGCAGTGACCCCTGGTGAAGATCCCTGGCGCAGTGATCCCTGGCGCAGTGATCCCAGGCGCAGTGATACCTGGCGCAGTGATCCCTGGCGCAGTGATCCCTGGCGCAGTGATACCTGGCGCAGTGATACCTGGCGCAGTGATACCTGGCGCAGTGATCCATGGCGCAGTGATCCCTGGCGCAGTGATCCTGGCGCAGTGATCCCTGGCGCAGTGATACCTGGCGCAGTGATACCTGGCGCAGTGATCCTGGCGCAGTGATACCTGGCGCAGTGATACCTGGCGCAGTGATCCTGGCGCAGTGATCCCTGGCGCAGTGATCCCTGGCGCAGTGATCCTGGCGCAGTGATCCTGGCGCAGTGATCCTGGCGCAGTGATCCCTGGCGCAGTGATACCTGGCGCAGTGATACCTGGCGCAGTGATCCCTGGCGCAGTGATCCCTGGCGCAGTGATACCTGGCGCAGTGATCCCTGGCGCAGTGATACCTGGCGCAGTGATACCTGGCGCAGTGATACCTGGCGCAGTGATACCTGGCGCAGTGATCCTGGCGCAGTGATCCTGGCGCAGTGATCCTGGCGCAGTGATCCTGGCGCAGTGATCCTGGCGCAGTGATCCTGGCGCAGTGATACCTGGCGCAGTGATACCTGGCGCAGTGATACCTGGCGCAGTGATACCTGGCGCAGTGATACCTGGCGCAGTGATACCTGGCGCAGTGATCCTGGCGCAGTGATCCCCTGGGGCAGTGATCCTGGCGCAGTGATACCTGGCGCAGTGATACCTGGCGCAGTGATACCTGGCGCAGTGATCCTGGCGCAGTGATACCTGGCGCAGTGATACCTGGCGCAGTGATACCTGGCGCAGTGATACCTGGCGCAGTGATACCTGGCGCAGTGATCCCTGGCGCAGTGATACCTGGCGCAGTGATACCTGGCGCAGTGATACCTGGCGCAGTGATACCTGGCGCAGTGATCCCTGGCGCAGTGATACCTGGCGCAGTGATACCTGGCGCAGTGATACCTGGCGCAGTGATCCTGGCGCAGTGATACCTGGCGCAGTGATACCTGGCGCAGTGATACCCTGGCGCAGTGATACCTGGCGCAGTGATACCTGGCGCAGTGATCCTGGCGCAGTGATCCTGGCGCAGTGATCACCTGGCGCAGTGATCCCTGGCGCAGTGATCCATGGCGCAGTGAACCTGCCATGGCACATAATGTGATAACTGGAGGTACTCCAGCCTACACCTGGTAGAAGGCACCTCCAGCCTACACCTGGTAGAAGGCACCTCCAGCCTACACCTGGCAAGAGGTACCTCCAGCCTACACCTAGCATGAGGTACCTCTAGCCTAAACAGGTGCAGGTACCCCCAGCTACACCTAGCAGGAGGTATCTCCAACCTACACCTGGCAGACGGTAATTTCACCCTACACCTGGTAGAAGGTACCTCCAGCCTACACCCGAGAGGAGGAACCTCCAGCCTACACCTGGTAGAAGTGACCTCAGCCTACACCTGGTGAAGGCACCCCAGCCTACACCTGGTAGAAGGTACCTCCAGCCTACACCTGGTAGAAGGTACCTCCAGCCTACACCCGATAGGAGGAACCTCCAGCCTACACCTGGTAGAAGGTACCTCCAGCCTACACCTGTTAGAAGGCACCTCCAGCCTACACCTGGTAGAAGGCACCTCCAGCCTACACCTGGTAGAAGGAACCTCCAGCCTACACCTGGTAGAAGGCACCTCCAGCCTACACCTGGTAGAAGGTACCTCCAGCCTACACCTGGTAGAAGGAACCTCCAGTCTACACCTGTTAGAAGGCACCTCCAGCCTACACCTGGTAGAAGGTACCTCCAGCCTACACCTGGTAGAAGGAACCTCCAGCCTACACCTGGTAGAAGGCACCTCCAGCCTACACCTGGTAGAAGGCACCTCCAGTCTACACCTGGTAGAAGGCACCTCCAGCCTACACTTGGCACTACATACACAAGAAACAGCAAATATGGAAGTACACACTCACATGTGTTTCACAAAAATGATCAACTATAAACCATAACTCCAGCCTGTCACCAGTGACACTCACAATGTTTACCTCACCCACTTATACTAGAGGCACAGGAGACGCGTGCCTAAGAAACAGTGTTGTGGTCACACGCTGTGTTTAGCTTGCTTCAGTGCCAATACAAACGCCTCCGGGACTTTTGAGTGTCCCTTCTGTCATGCAGAGGCCGAGTTGTGAAGGACCTGCCCAGTATGGGCCATCAGGCTCACTGCAGTGTTCCTCCTTTCTTATGTATACACCGTGAGGTGTATACATATACGCTAAGAGTTCAGGTGGTGAACAGACGACACGCAGCCTTAATGACCCTTGTGTAGTCGATAGACTTTAAACTCCATTAACTAATCTAGCCAGCAGGCAACATGCAGGGAGCACCTGTGTTCTGGATATGCTCAAATATACTCAGTGTATCCCTTGGTCTGCCGCACATCCTTCTGCCTACCAGTTAACTCTACTTAACAATAACTACAACTTTCACAACATTGAGTTTACTCTCTTGCAGATTTGTACGTTTCCAAGCATCAAAATATTTAAGGTTAAAATACCAGCAAGTTGATGAATAAGATACATACACGGCACTTGGGTGTCTTTATCTCCGAAACTTCTCTTCTGCAGAGGCGACATTTAAACTGGAGACAATGGAAAAAGTTGAGAGCCAAGTCTGAGGCGTTCAGTCCCTCAGCTTGAATAGATGTCAATATAAGAGGCTCTTTATTAGACTGAAGAAGCCTGCTGTGCAGGCGAAACGTTTTGGTAAATAAGATATCCAAGTGTCACACACCTGATTACCTCTTATTCACCAGGTTCTGTAGGACCCCTATGGGTCTTCCTACTGAATACAATAATTATAATAATGTATCAGATAAGAGAACAGAGAACATGAAGATAGCATATTCCAGTGTTCTCAACTCAGTTGATAAAGTATTCATGACTGAGGTAGTGTGAGGTGACTCACTGACTCATTGACTGGTGTAAGACAACATGGCTGAGGCCGCAAGAAGTGGCTTCCTAGCTTTACAGAACATGGCGTGAGAGAACATGGCTGAGGCAGCCATGTTCTCTCCAGCGGAAGCTGCACTCTCACTTTATGACTGTAGTGGAGGATGAACGAGCCAGCAACGCCTCCCTGAGACAGACAGACAGACAGACAGACAGACAGACAGAGATAGAGAGGAGAGAGAGAGAGAGAGAGAGAGAGAGAGAGAGAGAGAGAGAGAGAGAGAGAGAGAGAGAGAGAGAGAGAGAGAGAAGAGAGAGAGAGAGAGAGTGAGGGAAAAAATCCATATATCTCGTAGTTTCAGAAGGAGCAGTCTGGATAATAATAATAATAATAATAATAATAATAATAATAATAATAATAATGATAATAATAATAATGATAATAATAATAATAATAATAATAATAATAATAATAATAATAATAATAATAATAATAATAATAATAATAATAATAATAATAACAATAATAATAATTAGATAAACGTAAAGTTTTCGTTGTATTTATGGATTTGGAAAAGGCATACGATAGGGGAGCAATGTGGTAGATGTTGCAAATTTATGGAATTTGGTATGTTACTGAAAGCAGTTAAGAGTTTATTTACGAGGATAGTGAGGCTCAGGTTAGGGTGTGTAGGAGAGAGGGAGATTATTTCCCAGTAAAAGTAGGCCTTAGATTGGGATGTGTGATGTCACCATGGTTGTTCAATATATTTATAGATGGGGTTGTAAGAGAAATGAATGCTCGGGTGTTGGGGAGAGATGTGGGATTAAGAGATAAAGAATCTAACACAAAGTGGGAATTGTGACTGTTGCTTGTTTGCTGATGACACTGTGCTTTTGGGAGATTTGAAGAGAAGTTATAAAGGTTGGTGGACGAATTTGGGAGTGTGTATAAAAGAAGGAAATTAAAAATGAACATAGGAAAGAACAAGGCGATGAGAGTAACAAAATATTTAGGTAATGAAAGATTGGATACTAGATTGAAAGGAGTATGGAGGAAGTGACTGTATTCATATATTTTGGAGTGGACTTGTCGGCGGATGAGTCTATGAAAGGTGAGGCGAACTATAGAATTGATAAGAGGTAAAATGTGGGTTGTACATTGAGTCATCTATGGAGACAAAGAATGTTATCCATGGAGGCAAAAAAGGGGAATGTATGAGAGTACAGTGGTACCAACACTTTATGTGGGTGTGAAGCATGGGTTTTCAACGTTGCAGCAAGTAGGAAGATGGAAGCACTGGAGAGGTGGTGTCTAAGTACAATGTGTGGAGTGACTATTATGCAGAGAATTCGTAGTTTTGAGATAAAGAGGTGCGGGGTTACTAAAATTATTATCCAGAGGACTGAGAAGGGGTTACTGAGGTGGTCGTAACATTTAGAGAGGATGGAACAAAATAGGATGACTTGGAGGGTATATAAATCTGTAGAGGAGGGAAGGTGGGGTAGAGGTCGTCCAAGGAAAGGTTGGAGGGAGGGGGTTAAGGGTGTTTTACTGCATACAAGGGCTTGGACAACTAACAGGCGTGTGTGTGAGCGTGCTAGAAATGAGTGAGTGGAGACAAGTGGCCTTCATGACTTGACGAGCTGTTGGAGTGTGAACTACGTAACATTTATGAAGGAATTCAGGGAAACCAGCCAGTCGGAAGTAGAGTCCCCGCACTCTGAAGGATGGGTGGGGATGATGCAGTTTTGAACTATAGTTTCGGCGTCCCTCTAGCAAGACAGTGATAGAGTGAGTGATGGTGAAAGTGTTTCTTCTTTTACTGGGTCACACTACTTCGGTGGAAGACAGCCGGTGTTTTAAAAACAAATATAATAATAATAATAATAATAATAATAATAATAATAATAATAATAATAATAATAATAATAATAATAATAATAACAATAATAATAATAATAATAATAATAATAATAATAATAATAATAATAATAATAATAATAATAATTTGTTTCTTAGAACACACCTACACTAAAAATCATATTTCAGACGTTCACGAACATTACTAGTGCCGTTTCTCACGTTCACTAACACAAGTGCCGTTCCTCACGTTCACTAACACAAGTGCCGTTCATCACGTTCACTAACACAAGTGCCGTTCCTCACGTTCACTAACACAAGTGCCGTTCCTCACGTTCACTAACATTACTAGTGCCGTTCCTCACGTTCACTAACACAAGTGTTGTTCTTTACGTTTAAAAACAAGTGCCGATCCTCACGTTTACCAACATTACAGGTGCTGTTCCTCACGTTCACCAAAATAAGTGCCGTTAGTCACGTTCACCAAAACAAGTGCCGTTAGTCACGTTCACCAAAACAAGTGACGTTCCTCATGTTCACCAACACAAGTGCCGTTCCTCATGTTCACCAACACAAGTGCCGTTCCTTATGTTAACCAACATTACAAGTGTCGTTCCTCATATTCACCAACACAAGTGCCGTTCTTCATGTTCACCAACACAAGTGCCGTTCCTTATGTTAACCAACATTACAAGTGTCGTTCCTCATATTCACCAACACAAGTGCCGTTCTTCATGTTCACCAACACAAGTGCCGTTCCTTATGTTAACCAACATTACAAGTGTCGTTCCTCATATTCACCAACACAAGTGCCGTTCCTCATGTTCACCAACACAAGTGCCGTTCCTTATGTTAACCAACATTACAAGTGCCGTATCCCACGTTCACCAACACAAGTGCCATTCCTCACGTTCACCAACACAAGTGCCATTCCTCACGTTCACCAACACAAGTGCCGTTCCTCACTTTCACCAACACGAGTGCCCTTTCTCACATTAACAAACATTACAAGTGCCGTTCCTCACGTTCACCAACACGAGTGCTGCTCTTCATGTTCAACACAAGTGCCGTTCCTCACGTTCACCAACACGAGTGCTGTTCTTCATGTTCAACACAAGTGCCGTTCCTAACGTTTACCAACACGAGTGCTGCTCTTCATGTTCAACACAAGTGCCGTTCCTCACGTTCACCAACACAAGTGCCGTTCTTCATGTTCAACACAAGTGCCGTTCCTCACGTTCACCAACACGAGTGCCGTTCTTCATGTTCAACACAAGTGCCGTTCCTCACGTTCACCAACACGAGTGCTGCTCTTCATGTTCAACACAAGTGCCGTTCCTCACGTTCACCAACACAAGTGCCGTTCCTCACGTTCACCAACACAAGTGCCGTTCCTCACGTTCACCAACACGAGTGCCGTTCCTCACGTTCACCAACACAAGTGCCGTTCCTCACGTTCACCAACACGAGTGCCGTTCCTCACGTTCACCAACACGAGTGCCGTTCCTCACGTTCACCAACACGAGTGCCGTTCCTCACGTTCACCAACACGAGTGCCGTTCCTCACGTTCACCAACACGAGTGCCGTTCCTCACGTTCACCAACACGAGTGCCGTTCCTCACGTTCACCAACACGAGTGCCGTTCCTCACGTTCACCAACACGAGGGGAAAATAAAAAAAGTTTTACCATTACTCTTAACCTTAACTGTCTTTCCCAGAAAAATGCTCCTAGGCGTTGCTGGGAGTGGCTGGGAGATGCTGGGTGACTGGGAGTGGCTGGGAGATGCTGGGGTGACTGGGAGTAGCTGGGAGTGGCTAGGAGTATCTGGGATATTTAGGGTACTGAGAGACAGTGGTTGACAGTTACTGACAGTGACTGAGAGACAGTGTTGACAGTTAATGAGAGACAATGGTTGACAGTTAATGAGAGACAGTGGTTGACAGTTAATGAGAGACAGTGGTTGACAGTTATTGAGAGACAGTGGTTGACAGTGACTGAGAGACAGTGGTTGACAGTTATTGAGAGAAAATGGTTGACAGTTAATGAGAGACAGTGGTTGACAGTTAATGAGAGATAGTGGTTAACAGTTAATGAGAGACAGTGGTTGACAGTGACTGAGAGACAGTGTTGACAGTGACTGAGAGACAGTGGTTGACAGTTAATGAGAGACAGTGGTTGACAGTTAATGAGAGACAGTGGTTGACAGTTATTGAGAGACAGTGGTTGACAGTGACTGAGAGACAGTGGTTGACAGTTATTGAGAGACAATGGTTGACAGTTAATGAGAGACAGTGGTTGACAGTTAATGAGAGACAGTGGTTGACAGTTAATGAGAGACAGTGGTTGACAGTGACTGAGAGACAGTGTTGACAGTGACTGAGAGACAGTGGTTGACAGTTAATGAGAGACAGTGGTTGACAGTGACTGAGAGACAGTGGTTGACAGTGACTGAGACTGGTTGACAGTGACTGAGAGACAGTGTCGCGGAGAGACTGCGAGAAGCATTATTACCTTATGTCAGCAGATGGTTATGGCACCATTATCCTCTCACTCATTACTTATCTGGCACTATTATCATCTCTGGCACCATTATCATCTCTGACACCATTACCATCTCTGGTACCATTACCATCTCTGGCACAATTTCCATCTCTGTCTCCATTACTATCTATGGCACCATTACTATCTCTGGTACCATTACTATCTCAGGGACAATTACCATCTCTGGTACCATTACTATCTCTGGCACCATTACTATCTCTGGACCTTTAACATCTCTGGCACCATTACCATCTCTGGCACCATTACCATCTCTGGCACCATTACTATCTCTAGCACCATAACTATCTCTGGCACCATTACCATCTCTGTCACCATTACTATATCTGGCACCATTACAATCTCTGGCACCATTACTATCTCTGGCACCATTACCATCTCTGGCACCATTACTATATCTGGCACCATTACCATCTCTGACACTATTACTATCTCTGGCACCATTACCATCTCTGGCACCATTACTATCTCTGGCACCATTACCATCTCTGGCACCATTACCATCTCTGGCACCATTACTATCTCTGGCACCATTACCATCTCTGGCACCATTACCATATCTGGTACCATTACCATCTCTGGCACCATTACTATCTCTGGCACCATTACCATCTCTGGCACCATTACCATCTCTGGCACCATTACCATCTCTGGCACCATTACCATCTCTGGCACCATTACTATCTCTGGCACCATTACCATCTCTGGCACCATTACCATCTCTGGCACCATTACCATCTCTGGCACCGTTACTATCTCTGGCACCATTACCATCTCTGGCACCGTTACCATCTCTGGCACCATTACCATCTCTGGCACCATTACTATCTCTGGCACCATTACCATCTCTGGCACCATTACCATCTCTGGCACCATTACCATCTCTGGCACCGTTACTATCTCTGGCACCATTACCATCTCTGGCACCGTTACCATCTCTGGCACCATTACCATCTCTGGCACCATTACTATCTCACATCAGAGGAGAATTTCATTAATAAACATGACTCAGCAATGCATCACTGCTTGTTTCACTCATCACTCCAGAGTGATGAGTCAGGGCGACCCACCTGACGGTGAGGTGATGAGTCAGGGCGACCCACCTGACGGTGAGGTGATGAGTCAGGGCGACCCACCTGACGGTGAGGTGATGAGTCAGGGCGACCCACCTGACGGTGAAGTGATGAGTCAGGGCGACTCACCTGACGGTGAGGTGATGAGTCAGGGCGACCCACCTGACGGTGAGGTGATGAGTCAGGGCGACCCACCTGACGGTGAGGTGATGAGTCAGGGCGACCCACCTGACGGTGAGGTGATGAGTCAGGGCGACCCACCTGACGGTGAGGTGATGAGTCAGGGCGACCCACCTGACGGTGAGGTGATGAGTCAGGGCGACCCACCTGACGGTGAGGTGATGAGTCAGGGCGACTCGGTAATGAGTAACTCTCGTATTAATGAAGATGATGTCTCATACAACCTGAATGTAAAGAATGTTTACACACACACACACACACACACACACACACACACACACACACACACACACACACACACACACACACACACACACACACACACACACACACACTTAATATATGCTTCTGTTTAATCATCAAAACGATCGCTGCCGAATAAGCCAAGGCGGCAAATTCGTCCTGCAAAGCACAAGGCGTGTGTGATGTGTGCGCACAGACATACACACACACTCAAACATTCATAGAGAAATAAAAATTTAAAACCTGCATTAATTGCTGGGCGCTGAGGGACCAGAGTTTTTAATCGCTATTTTCTCGCTTTCATGACCTTCAACATGTCATTAAATTCCCATTTAATCAACGGAAAAGCGAATAATTATTTTTTAAGGCTCCTTTGTTTTTCCAGCAAGTGGGAAGTGTTACCCTGGCGGGGAGGATCATTACCAACACTTTGTATTCTGGGGTGGTTACCGTGCTCACACTCAACACTGGAGATGGGGAGGTTACCGTGCTCACACTCAACACTGGAGATGGGGTGGTTACCGTGCTCACACTCAACACTGGAGATGGGGTGGTTACCGTGCTCACACTCAACACTGAAGATGGGGTAGTTACCGTGCTCACACTCAACACTGAAGATGGGGTGGTTACCGTGCTCACACTCAACACTGGAGATGGGGTGGTTACCGTGCTCACACTCAACACTGGAGATGGGGAGGTTACCGTGCTCACACTCAACACTGGAGATGGGGTGGTTTCCGTGCTCACACTCAACACTGGATATGGGGAGGTTACCGTGCTCACACTCAACACTGGAGAAGATGGGGTGGTTACCGTGCTCACACTCAACACTGGATATAGGGAGGTTACCGTGCTCACACTCAACACTGGAGATGGGGAGGTTACCGTGCTCACACTCAACACTGGAGATGGGGTGGTTACCGTGCTCACACTCAACACTGGAGATGGGGAGGTTACCGTGCTAACACTCAACACTGGAGAAGATGGGGTGGTTACCGTGCTCACACTCAACACTGGATATGGGGAGGTTACCGTGCTCATACTCAACACTGGAGATGGGGTGGTTACTGTGCTCACACTCAACACTGGAGATGGGGAGGTTACCGTGCTTACACTCAACACCGGAGAAGATGGGGAGGTTACTGTGCTAACAGTCAACACTGATAAAATGGGGTTGCTACCATGTTTTGTAACACTCAACACTAGAGATGGGGTGATTACCATTCTATGTAACACGCAACACAGGAGAAAAGGGGTGGTTACCGTGTTATGTAACACTAAACACTGGAGAAGGGGTGGTTACCGTGCTATGTAACATTCAACACTGGAGATGGGGTGATTACCGTGCTATGTAACACGCAACACAGGAGAAAAGGGGTGGTTACCGTGTTATGTAAGACATAAAGCTAAACAAAGACTTTGCCTTGTGTCAGAAGACTTCTTGCCACCCACTGGTCCTGGCTTCTCTCCTCTCAGTGTCTTAGTCTCTCCTCTCAGTGTCTTAGTATCTCCTCTCAGTGTCTTAGTATCTCCTCTCAGTGTCTTAGTCTCTCCTCTCAGTGTCTTAGTATCTCCTCTCAGTGTCTTAGTATCTCCTCTCAGTGTCTCAGTCTATCTTCTCATTGTCTCAGTCTCTCTTCACAGTGTCTCAGTCTCTTCTCTCAGTGTCTCAGTCTCTTCTCTCAGTGTCTCAGTCTCTCCTCTCAGTGTCTCTGTCTCTCTTTTCAGTGTCTCAGTCTCTCCTCTCAGTGTCTCAGTATCTCTTCTCAGTTTCTCATTTAGTCTGTTCCCTCAGCAAGTAATTTCAGATAAAGTCTTACTAATTTAACTGAGATGTTGGGTAGGTTGTAGAACTTTATGTGTTCCGAGATTGCTCACACACACACACGGCCTGACGACACTAGAGGACAGGAGGGTTAGGGAAGACATGATAACGACATATAAAATACTGCGAGGAATAGATAAGGTGGACAGAGACAAGATGTTCCAGAGAGGGGACACAGAAACAAGGGGTCACAGTTGGAAGTTGAAGACTCCTATGAGTCAAAGGGATGTTAGGAAGTATTTCTTCAGTCATAGAGTTGTCAGGAAGTGGAATAGCCTAGAAAGTGACGTAGTTGAGGCAAGAACCATACATAGTTTTAAGACGAGGTTTGATAAAGCTCATGGAGCAGGGAGAGAGAGGACCTAGTAGCAATCAGTGAAGAGGCGGGGCCAGGAGCTATGATTCGACCCCTGCAACCACAAATAGGTGAGTACACACACACACACACACATGAGAAAAGTGGTGGAGCACCTAGAAAGGAATGAGCTTCTCAACGACAGCCAGCACGGTCTCAGGGATGTGAAATCCTGTGTCACAAACCTACTGGAGTTCTATGACAGGGTGACAGCAGTAAGACAAGAGAGAGAGGGGTGTGTAGACTCCATTTTCTTGGACTGTAAGAAGGCGTTTGACACAGTTCTAAACAAGAGATTAGTGCAAAAGCTGGAGGACCAGGCAGGGATAACATTGAAGGCACTGCAATGGGTCAGGGAATACCTGTCAGAAAGACAACAGCGAGTTATGGTACGTGGCGAGGTGTCAGAGTGGACGCCTGTGACGAGCGGAGTTCCACAGGGGTCAGTCCTAGGACCGATGCTGTTTCTGGTATTTGTGAACGACATGACGGAAGGAATAAACTCCGAAGTGTCCCTGTTTGCAGATAATGTGAAGCTGATGAGAAGAATTCATTCAGACGAGGACCAGGCAGAACTACAAAGGGATCTGGACAGGCTGCAGGCCTGGTCCAGCAACTGGCTCCTGGAGTTCAACACCACCAAGTGCAAAGTCATGAAGATCGGGGAAGGGCAAAGAAGACTGCAGAAGGAGTACAGTCTAGGGGGCCAGAGATTACAAACCTCACTCAAGGAAAAAGATCTTGGGGTGAGTATAACACCAGGCACATCTCCTGAGGCGCACATCAACCAAATAACAGCTGCAGCATATGGGCGCCTGGCAAACCTAAGAAAAGCATTCCGACATCTTAATAAGGAATCGTTCAGGACCCTGTACACTGTGTACGTTAGGCCCATATTAGAGTATGCAGCACCAGTTTGGAACCTACACCTAGCCAAGCACGTAAAGAAACTAGAGAAAGTGCAAAGGTTTGCAACAAAACTAGTCCCGGAGCTAAGGGGTATGTCCTACGAGGAGAGGTTAAGGGAAATCGACCTGACGACACTGGAGAACAGGAGTGATAGGGGATGATATGATAACGACATATAAAATAATGAGAATAATCGATGAGGTGGACAGAGACAGGATGTTCCAGATGAGACACAGCAACAAGGGGGCACAATTGGAAGTTGAAGACTCAGATGAATCACAGAGATGTTAGGAAGTATTTCTTCAGTCACAAAGTTGTCAGAAAGTGGAATAGCCTGGTAAGTGATGTAGTGGAGGCAGGATCCATACATAGCTTTAAGAAGAGGTATGATAAAGCTCATGGAGCAGGTAGAGTGACCTAGTAGCGACCAGTGAAGAGGTGGGGCCCAGGAGCTGTGAATCGACCCTTGCAACCACAACTAGGTGAGTACACACACACAGTAGTGGTTTCATTAACAATATCCGGCTTGGGTTTGTGAATGACAAATCTTGTCTTACTGACTTGTTGGCGTTCTATGACAAAGTAACAAATGTGTAACAGTAGAGAGGGATGGGTGGATTGCATTTTCTTAGATTACAAGAAGACCTTTGATACTGTACCCTACAAGTTGTTGAGCCAAAAACTTGAGGTGCTGACAGAAGTAAGAGGGAATGTACTCCGACGGATCAAAGAGTACTTCAGGGGAAAGAAATAAAGAGTGATTGTCCAGGAAGAGTCGTCTGAATGGGAAAAGGTACCAAGCGGGGTACCACAGGGATCTGTATTAGAACAATCCCCAGATGGGATTGAAGCAGCTGATTATAAAACTCACGAGCAGAATAAAAACAAATGGGTCTGGACGAACTCCGGGAGTGGTCAGATAAATGGTTGCTTAAGTTCAACCCAGTAAATGCAAGATAATGAAGATTGGGGAAGGCGCAAGAAGAATAGAAACGGGATTTAGACTCGGGGGACAAAGGCTGCAGACCTCACTTAAAGAGAAAGATCTAGGAGTGAGCATAGTGCCTGAGGCTCACGTCAGCTGAATAACTTCTACAGTCAATGCTCGTGTGGCAAATCTAAGAGTAGCTTTTAAGGCTCTCAGTAAAGTCATTCCTGACTTGTTATACAACTTACATCAGGTCCATCTTGCAACAACATTAAAAAAAAACATGTTAAGAAACTGGAGAATATAACGACACTGGAAGATAGAAGAACCGGAGGAGACATGATAAAAACATAGAAAATACTCAATAATTGATAGAGTAGACAGGGATAGGTTGTTTCTAGAGGCGAGAAGCAAGCACTCAAGGGCACAGTTGGAAGTTAAAGACAGAGATGAGCTGCAGGAATGTCAGGAAGTATATTTTTGTGGAGGCAGGCTTTATAGTCTGCCTCCACAGCCAGGAGCTGTGAATCGACCCCCGAATCTCCTACATAGTATTTTTATACATTAAATTCCCAGCCTTCTCTCTGCTATCAGGTCACGCTTATTTCACTTAAAATGTGCACCTTTTCAACTTCTTGAGAAGAATAGTAAGGATAGTGGCAGTAGTCTCTCACAGCTCATTCGCCCCACATACTCATTATCATCTTACACACTAATTAAAACATTTCAACTATGTTTTTTCCTACATTTACTCCAGTTTCCTTTGCTTCTGCGAGTGTTCATTAACACTGTATTCTACTATCACATCCTGGGCAAGCGGAGACTCAAAAAATACCCGAGCTCTACAGTGTATGTGTGTGTGTGTGTGTGTGTGTGTAGACACGCCCTTATTGCTCTTAACTGTAGCTTTAAATTTATGATCGCTGTATCGGCAGGTGAGAGAAGATGGGAGGACATAACTCAGTAGTCATCTACTGGAGATGAGGGACTCACTACTGGAGGTGAGGGACTCACTACTGGAGGTGAGGGACTCACTACTGGAGGTGAGGGACTCACTACTGGAGGTGAGGGACTCACTACTGGAGGTGAGGGACTCACTACTGGAGGTGAGGGACTCACTACTGGAGGTGAGGACTCACTACTGGAGGTGAGGACTCACTACTGGAGGTGAGGACTCACTACTGGAGTGAGGACTCACTACTGGAGGTGAGGACTCACTACTGGAGGTGAGGGGACTCACTACTGGAGGTGAGGGACTCACTACTGGAGGTGAGGGACTCACTACTGGAGGTGAGGGACTCACTACTGGAGGTGAGGGACTCACTACTGGAGGTGAGGGACTCACTACTGGAGGTGAGGGACTCACTACTGGAGGTGAGGTACTCACTACTGGAGGTGAGGGACTCACTACTGGAGGTGAGGGACTCACTACTGGAGAGTGAGGACTCACTACTGGAGGTGAGGACTCACTACTGGAGGTGAGGGACTCACTACTGGAGGTGAGGGACTCACTACTGGAGGTGAGGAACTCACTACTGGAGGTGAGGGGACTCACTACTGGAGGTGAGGACTCACTACTGGAGGTGAGGACTCAGTACAGGAGTGAGGAACTCACTACTGGAGTGAGGGACTCACTCTGGAGGTGAGGACTCACTCTGGAGGTGAGGACTCACTACTGGAGTGAGGACTCACTACTGGAGGTGAGGACTCACTACTGGAGGTGAGGACTCACTACTGGAGTGAGGACTCACTACTGAGGTGAGGGACTCACTACTGGAGGTGAGGGACTCACTACAGGATGTGAGGAACTCACTACTGGAGGTGAGTGACTCACTACTGGAGGTGATGGACTCAGTACAGGATGTGAGGAACTCACTACTGGAGGTGAGGGACTCACTACTGGAGGTGAGGGACTCACTACTGGAGGTGAGGGACTCACTACTGGAGGTGAGGGACTCACTACTGGAGGTGAGGGACTCACTACTGGAGGCGAGGGACTCACTACTGGAGGTGAGGGACTCACTACTGGAGGGGAGGGACTCACTACTGGAGGGGAGGGACTCACTACTGGAGGGGAGGGACTCACTACTGGAAGTGAGGAACTCACTGCAGAAGGTGAGGGGTATCACTACAGGAGTCTACGTGGAGTCTACTTCCAGATGGATCAGAGCCTGATAAACCTGGCTGTTACTGCTGGATGCACACACTCCAATGTACGAACCACACCCCGGCTGGTCAGAAACCTATCCAATTCCCTCTTGAAGATAGCCAGGGGTCTACTGGTAACCCTCCTTATGTATAATGGGAGGCTGATGAATAATAGTCTTGGATCCCTTACACTTACTGTGTTGTCTCTCTGTAGTCACCGGACCCCTTGCTTTTTACTGGGGTATATTGCACTCCCTGTAGTGCCTTTTTCTTTCGTAGTGAGTGATTTCTACTTGCAGATTTGGTACCAGTCCCTCTGGGATTTTCCGAATGTAAATTATGATGTATTTCTGTCTCGTGTACGTTCCAGGGAGTACAGGTCAAGAGACTTCTGAATGTTCCAGTAACTGAGGTGCATATACGTGCAGTGAAGGTTTTCTGTATATTCTCCTGGTACAAAATATCGGCTGCCTTGAAAGGGGTTGTTAGTGTACAGTAGTATTCCAGCCTAAAGAGAATACGTGACTTAAAGAGGAACATCAGTGGCATGGGATCCCTTATTTTGTACGTTCTCATCATCTGTCCTAAAATTTTTCCTTGCGGTTGTGATAATGACACTGTTGCTATCCTTGAAAGCGAGGTCTTCTGATATTATCACTCCTAAATCCTTCACATTAGGTTTTCGGTCTATTATGGGGTTCGAATTTGTTTTATACTCTGTTCTGGCTTGTGTTTCTTCGGGATTTCCATAACGGAGTAACTGAAATGTGTCTTTACTGAGTATCATATTGTTTTGTGAGGCCCACTGGAAGACTTGGTTTATATCCGCTTGAAGATTTACAGTGTCTTCAATGGATGACATTCTCATGCAAATTCTAGTATCGTGTGCAAAGGATAATACTGTGCTCTGGTTTACGTCTCTGTTTATGTCAGATATGAGGATGAGGTAGAGGCTGGGGGAAAGTACTGTACCTTAGGCAGCCTCTAATTAACTCTGTTTACTATTACTCCTTGCGCTGAGCATCTTAGAAAGTTAAAAATTCATCTGCTCACCTTTCCAGTTATTCCTTTTATACAGGAGGTGAGGTACTCAGTACAGAAGGTGAGGTACTCAGTACAGAAGGTGAGGGACTCAGTACAGAAGGTGAGGGACTCAGTACAGAAGGTGAGGGACTCAGTACAGAAGGTGAGGGACTCAGTACAGAAGGTGAGGGACTCATCACAGGAAGCGAGGGTTTCACAACAGGCGGTAAGGGGGATCTCTACAGGAGATGGTGATGGTGGTCTTGGTGAGCCTTGGTAGGGTCTTGGTGGGGTCTTGGTGGGGTCTTGGTGGTGTTGGTCTTTGTGGTAATGGTGGTGGTAATGGTGGTGGTAATGGTGGTGACACGCACCAGGTATAATCAGCTGGTGCTTTGGGCAGCTGGAGTTACTTCAACCCTCTGCTTGTATTCGACGTGTGTGTCACGCTACATAATAACACCTTAGCCAGTCAGATGTACGTTAGTTACTGATTGCCAGGGTGAGCTCACCATCCAGGTGCAGAGAAACTGACAAGATGCTCTGACAACCTGACGTTACAGATGGGTAGAAGATGCTGGGGGAAGTTACCTTCCTTCCAGGAACACCTCGCATCGTCAGACTCTCTGCAGCTACTGACTGGCTCACACCATAACAATTCTGCCTTCTGTGTGAGTGTGCGACAGCCGTGTAGCGAGTGGTTAGTGCAATCCAAACAGACATGAACGATACAGCCAGAAATAAAACCATACGGTGAAAATATTGAACAGAGTAACTGTGACTAGAAAAAACATCTCTTATTTTCTCTCCAAAACTGTATTCACTGCCAGGTTAAATTGGTCCCTGAACTCTGTACACGGCAGTAAATAGTCTGTATATACGTTCTGGTGGTGAGAATATATGTTATACCAGAAACTTATCTTCTGTGTATACTATAGTATACTCATCGTCTTTGATTGCTGTTTTACTTTGCTACAAGCTGGTATATAGCACGACCTGAGTACTGCAACCACTTTGAAAGTCTGTGCTCGTAATGGTGATGGTGGTGGTGGTGATAGTAGTGGTGATAATGGTAGTGATAGTGGTGGTGATAGTGGGGGTGATAGTGATGATGATGGTGGTGGTGGTAGTGATGGTGATGGTGGTGATAGTGGTGGTGGCAGTGGTAGTGGTGGCAGTGGTAGTGGTGACAGTGGTAGTAAAGGGAGCCAGGATACTGGTCCAGGAGTCAAGGTCTTGCCGGCTCATAAACCCAGAGAAACGATATCTTGCTGAATAAGTGTAATGAAGCAGAAATGTTCCTCCCAAGACCAGGGTTCTGACAGACCCCTGTAGTGTCTGTGAGGGTGTGTTGATGTGACTGTCATGGTGTGTTGAGGTGTCTGTCAGGGTGTGTTGATGTGACCTTCAGGGTGTGTTGAGGTGTTTGTCAGGGTGTGTTGAGGTGTTTGTCAGGGTGTGTTGAGGTGTTTGTCAGGGTGTGTTGAGGTGTCTGCAGGCAGGGTTTGTTGAGGTGTCTGTCAGGGTGTGTTGAGGTGTCTGTCAGGGTTTGTTGACGTGTCTGTCAGGGTGTGTTGATGTGACCTTCAGGGTGTGTTGAGGTGTTTGTCAGGGTGTGTTGAGGTGTTTGTCAGGGTGTGTTGAGGTGTTTGTCAGGGTGTGTTGAGGTGTCTGCAGGCAGGGTTTGTTGAGGTGTCTGTCAGGGTGTGTTGAGGTGTCTGTCAGGGTGTGTTGAGGTGTCTGTCAGGGTTTGTTGAGGTGTCTGTCGGGGTGTGTTGATGTGACTGTCAGGGTGTGTTGAGGTGTTTGTCAGGGTGTGTTGAGGTGTTTGTCAGGGTTTGTTGAGGTGTCTGTCAGGGTGTGTTGAGGTGTCTGTCAGGGTTTGTTGAGGTGTCTGTCAGGGTGTGTTGAGGTGTCTGTCAGGGTGTGTTGAGGTGTCTGTCAGGGTGTGTTGACGTGTCTATGGCAAGGTATGTGGATGTGTCTCTGGGAGGGTATGTGAATGTGGAGGTGTCTGTGGGAGGGTATGTGGGTGTGTGGAAGTGTCTGTGGCAGGGTGTGTGGAGGTGTCTGTGGGAGAGTGTGTGGAGGTGTCTGTGGGAGAGTGTGTGGATATGTGTAGGTGTCTGTGGGAGGGTGTGTGTTTCTATCTTTCACCCATTGTATCATGATAAAAAAAAATTCTCCTTTATTCTATAAGTAGATTTTCCTAATTAACAATTCTTGTTAATAGGGTAAAGGTAAAGGCAAAGGGAAGGGCAAAGGCAAAGGCAAAAGCTGAGTGTGTTTTTAATGCTGCACAAATCACAGCAGTTTATTTTTATCAGCAACAATACTGAAGACGAACAGCAGCAGCAGCAGCAGCAACAACAGCAACAGCAGCAGCAGCAGCACAGACAGCAGCAGCAGCAGCAGCAGCAGCAGCAACAGCAGCAGCACAACAGCAACAGCAGCAAGCAACAGCAGCAACAGCACAACACAGCAGCAGCAACAAACAGACAGCACAACACAGCAGCAGCAGCAACAACAGCAGCAACAGCAACAACAGCAGCAGCAACAGCAGCAGCACCAGCAACACACAGCACAGCAGAGCAGCAACAACAACAGCAGCACAGCAACAGCAGCAGCAGCAACAGCAGCAACAACAGCAGCACGCA
>WNWK01007743.1:87500-90997 GCA_009830355.1 Cherax destructor
TGTGTGTATGTGTGTGTGTCGCGGGGAAGTATTCCATCTGAAAAAATATAATACAGGTATACTAAACCCGTAAGTGACTGTAAGTAACCCTTCACGACAACTTTCCCAGCACAGCAGGGAATTTTTCCCTACAGTGCAGGGAATTTTCCCCTAAAGAGTAGGTGAATTTTCCCCTACAGAGAAGGTGAATTTTACCCATATAGTGCAGGAAAATTTTCCCTTACGATGCAGGGCATTTTTCCCAACAAAGGAGGCAGAAATCCCCTCCCCCTCCTCCCACCCACATCTTTCTGAAAGTCACTTGAATATTTCAGCTTTAAGGAAAGTCTCCCATAACCAAAATATGATGTGGCTGGGGCCGACAGCAGCGATAAAGTTCATTGATGAACACATAACTCCCTGGCAGCACCACAACTGGCAGGGACCCGCCCGCCGGCCTTTTATCCCCACATGCAAATTCCACAATTTCCTCGCATCAAGAGTTTTTTTTTCCTCTACCCCTTCCCCAAGACTTGCTGTTTTATCTCCCTGATGTGAATACCACAATTTACCCGCCACAGGTTTTTTCACCTAGGCTCGCTGTTTCATCCCCCACTTGTAAATTCCACATTTTCCCCGCCTAAGAAGTCTTTTACCCATGTTCACTGTTTTACCCCAAATGTAAATTTCACAACTTCCCCGCTTCAGGCTCGCTGCTTCAGGCTCGCTGCTTCAGGCTCGCTGCTTCAGGCTCGCTGCTTCAGGCTCGCTGCTTCAGGTATCACGATTTTTTCCCTGGGATGACGCTCAAAAAAAACAGAAATTCCCTAAGGTGAAAAATTATGACGAATGTCCAATGAAAACTGAATATATCCTCAGGGACAGTGTGAGGGACAGTGTGAGGGACAGTGTGAGGGACAGTGTGAGGGACAGTGTGAGGGACAGTGTGAGGGACAGTGTGAGGATATTGAGACAGTGTGAGGACATAGGGACAGTGTGAGGACAGTGTGAGGGGACATGTGAGGACAGAGTGAGGACAGTGAGAGGGACAGTGTAGGGATATTGTGAAGGACAGTGAGGACAGTAGGGGACAGTGTGAGGACAGGGGAGGGACAGTGTGACGAATGTGAAAACGAAAATATCCTCAGGGACAGTGTGAGGGACAGTGTGAGGGACAGTGTGATGGACAGTTGAGGGACAGTGTGAGGACAGTGAGGGACAGTGTGGGGGCAGTGGAGGACAGTGTGAGGGCAGTGTGAGGACAGTGGGGAGGTGGACAGTGAGGACAGTGTGAGACAGTGTGAGGATAGTGTGAAGGACAGTGTGAGGACAGTAGGGACAGTGTGAGGACAGTGTAGGAACAGTGTGAGGACAGTGTGAGGACAGTGAGACGTGAGGACAGTAGGGGGCAGTGAGATATTGTAAAGACAGTGTGAGGACAGTAGGGGGACAGGGGAGGACAGTGTGAGGGACAGTGTGAGGGACAGTGGAGGACAGTGTGGGGGACAGTGTGAGTGGACAGTGGAGGACAGTGTGAGGACAGTGTGAGGGACAGGGGAGGGACAGTGTGAGGGACAGTGTGAGGACAGTTTGAGGACTGTGAGGACAGTGTGAGGGACAGTGTGAGGACAGTGTGAGAGACAGTGTGAGGGACAGTGTGAGGACAGTTTGAGGGACTGTGAGGACAGTGTGAGGACAGTGTGAGGGACAGTGTGAGGACAGTGTGAGGGACAGTGGAGGGACAGTGTGAGGACAGTGTGAGGGACAGTGTGAGGGACAGTGAGGGACAGTGTGAGGGACATGTGAGGACAGTGTGAGGACAGTGTGAGGGGACAGTGTGAGGGACAGTGTGAGGACAGTGTGAGGACAGTGTGAGGACAGTGTGACGGACAGTTTGAGGACTGTGAGGGACAGTGTGAGGACAGTGTGAGGACAGTGTGAGGGACAGTGTGAGGGACAGTGTGAGAGACAGTGTGAGGGGACAGTGTGAGGGACAGTGTGAGGGACAGTGTGAGGGGACAGTGTGAGGGGACAGTGTGAGAGACAGTGTGAGGGGACAGTGTGAGGGGACAGTGTGAGGGACAGTGTGAGAGGACAGGGGAGGCAGTGTGTAATGCTGTAAATGTCCGGAGGGTAAAAAAAAATTCAGCCACTCCAGCCATCAGGGAGGAAAGAGAGTCATCTCTCTCCCTGTTATTTCCCCGCCACGGCCACTGGACTAATGAAGTACACAGCAGCAGACAAATCACTTCTCCCCCACACCCCCTCACCACACTAGGGAACTTCTCTAACAAGTGGGGAAACACTGGCGAGGGGAGAAGCAGGGAAATCCTTCACTCGAAGTTAGACTAAGTCGCTATTCTTAGGTTAGATTTAAGTGACTATCTTAGTGGTTATAATAATCTACACATATGCTGGTATGTATGATAATTTATGTAACTGTATTTATGTGTACCTATACCTGAATAAACTTACTTACTATTATCTTATATGATTCTGATTTTTACAAACAAACGATCAAATAAAGACACGGAGTAAAGAGTGCATAACAAATAAAGTGAGAAATATCGAGGTTTTTTCTTACCGATGAAGTGAGTTGTAAATCCTCGTAACGCAGCCAGCGATGTAAACACTGATCTACACTCTCTTAACCTCTCTTTAATGATGATTCTTTTACTGCCTATATATATATGTATATATATATATATATATATATATATTTTTTTTTTTTTTTTTTTTCAACAAGTCGGCCGTCTCCCACCGAGGCAGGGTGACCCAAAAAGAAAGAAAATCCCCAAAAAGAAAAAACTTTCATCATCATTCAACACTTTCACCACACTCATACATAATCACTGTCTTTGCAGAGGAGCTCAGATACGACAGCTGAGAAAAGTCCCTCCCAGCTGTCACTATCTCAGACCCTCCTTTAAAGTGCAGGCATTGTACTTCCCATTTCCAGGACTCAAGTCCCAAATAAATCAATTAACTGGTTTCCTGAATCCCTTCACACAATGTTACCCTGCTCACACTCCAACAGATCGTCATGTCCCAAAAACCATTCGTCTCCATTCACTCCTATCTAACACGCTCACACATGCTTGCTGGAAGTCCAAGCCCTCGCCCACAAAACCTCCTTTACCCCTTCCCTCCAACCTTTTCTAGGACGACCCCCACCCCGCCTTCCTTCCCTACAGATTTATACGCTCTCCAAGTCATTCTACTTTGATCCATTCTCTCTAAATGACCAAACCACCTCAACAACCCCTCTTCAGCCCTCTGACAAATACTTTTAGTAACTCCACACCTTCTCCTAATTTCCACATTCCAAATTTTCTGCATAATATTTAACCACACATTGCCCTTAGACAGGACATCTCCACTGCCTCCAGCCGCCTCCTCGCTGCAGCATTTGCAACCATGATTCACACCCATATAAGAGTGTTGGTACCACTATACTTTCGTACATTCCCTTCTTTGCCTCCATGGACTTTAATATAAAACCCTGGACTTTAATATAT